>MU158877.1:400370-441134 GCA_015888305.1 Antheraea pernyi | reverse complement strand
TATATATAGAAATTTAAATGTATACTCGTAAATTTCTGACAACTACCCGTGACTTTGCTTATTGTAAAATACATCCGATTCCAATTCAAATTTTTAACAAGTAAAAAAGTTTTAAACACTCCTTCTGTATTTACGAGATACATTTTTAGATAATTTCGCAAACTTGTAAATTTTTCTTTAGCTATCTTCACATGCAATGACGGTGTTATAAACAAAATAATTTAGACCCAATGCACTATTACAAACCTTGAAGATAAACTGGCAATTTCAAATATGTACATTCTGAAACATATTCTCATTTAGTAATATAAATATTATTCATATGCGCATGGTTAAATTTCATGCCTATATATGTTTCTGAAGTATGAGACGCTGATGCATTATCTATTTTAGCATATTTCAGGTATTATCTATGGAAAGTAAATCATCAATCATTTAAGGTCATCAGATGATTTAACGTTAGAAGTCCCTGCTCATTCCACTAGTTTCAGTGCCAAGTCTTTCACAATCCAGGCTGTCCGACTATGGAATGCTCTACCGATTTCTATAAGATGGGCGCAGACGATGGGCATTTTTAGAAACTCTGTCAAAAAACACTATTTATCTATTTAAAATTCGCTTATGTGTATATATTTATCAATTTATACATCTATATATATATATATCATATATTGCATTACATTATATTATATTACATTACAGTTATTATATTTTATATTATTTATAGTTATTACATTATTATATTATAGTTACGTGCCACTATCTTAGGTGGTATTACCTAGTATTTATTCCTGTACACCCAGAATACCCCTGATTCTACTCCATTGAAAAATCCATCCAAAGGTTGCCTGGAAGAAATTGCTAATAGCAATAAGGCCGCCCATTGTACCGTTAATAAAACGTGAAATATTTTTGAAATGTATATATATGTAATTGGGGTACAATAAAGTTTAAATAAATAAATAAAATCATTCCCAAGAGTCGAATATCAATAGTAATCTATTTTAGCATAATTCAGGTATTATCTATGAAAGTAAATCATCATTCCCAAGAGTCGAATATCAATAGTATGTTGGTACTATATTTTAACATGTTAGGAGCATTCTCATAGTCTGGATAGACTTGTTATTGCATTAAGTATCGTCATATTAGTTTAAAGGGTCAAGGAGAGACAAATTAACGAAATTAGGTCTAGTATGTGTAGATTACGGTATATTAATATAATGAACTAGAAAAACAGCAATACACCCGACGCGGCGACGGTGCGGGCGGTACTAACAAATTAACTAGCTGATACCCGTAACTTCGTCTGCATCGTTTATTACCTTAATTATTTCCTTATATAAGGGATTATAGGCAGTGCTTTCGATGAAAGCTCCAAGGCGGCTTGATTTCTTCCAACTCTTCCAACAATTATCGTTATATTTCAAACAATTTACACCAAATCTCGACAAGTTGTATACCTAAACCTTCCCCGTGAATCACTTTAGTTATTAATCAAGCCGCATGATTGATTATTAATCAAATCCGTGTAGTGGTTTTTGTGTTTATCGCGAACAGACAGACAGACAGACGCGGCGGAGGACTTTGTTTTATAATATGTAATGATGCTGAAACCTTGTTGATACTTCCATTAGAATAGGATCCGAAAAAAGTACCTTAAACGTCAAATAGTGACGAATATCATATTTTATAATATATATTAGACGTCAGACGGAGAGAGAGTTATTGACATGGAATTTCAATTTCAACATATTTACTGACATCTGCATGTTTTATGAGAGGAGTGAAGTAGGTATGGTTTTTTTAACATCTACGCATCGTCATTGGTGATTACCTTTTATACTGAAATTTACAGTTTTAACATCGAATAAAGTATAGTATACCATTTTGATATGAACTATACAGATGGATGCCATTTCCAATGTAGACACACGTCTAAATAAACGGGTCTGTAAAAACTACAAACAATACGCGAAAACGAAAACACGTACCGCCAATTTGCAAAATTCTGCGACACTTTGATTTATGTCAATTCAATTTCACGCTCCAGTTGTTTCAGGTTTAGATTTAGAACATTTACTACATAAACAAACACTGTTTTTAGACTCAATTGTTTAGAAATAACTTGAATTTGCGTTCCATTGAAATATACCTATTTTTATTTATAACTAAAAGTAAACACTGTTTATGTACCCATTTTACTACACAATTATGACATTGCCTCACTGAGCGTGTTCTATCGTCTGTATTATGGTGAGTGTTCTGAAGAGTTATTCAATTTGATCCCTTCCTCTCCTTTTCATAACCGCATCACGCGCGCTGGTCTTCGAAGCCACAGTTTTACGGTAAATCCTATCTGGGCACGAACTCAAAAAATTCGGCCAGTGTGTTTCCTCCTTCCTATGACATGGGGTCCATCAAGTGCAACATGAAGAGATATTTATGTAGGCCGGCATGACAGCGGTGACCGGCGATGGTCTCTCGATGGTCGCCATAGGTTTTGGATTGTACTGTGCTTATCATCAGGCAGAGTACAGTCATTTTGCCAAGCTACAATAAAAAAAAAACAATAATAATATGTTAATGTAAGCTATTTAATACTTATTGTGACTTTAGATATTTATGTTTTCACCACATGCCGTTTATACACAATAAGTTAAAACACAATAGATATATTAGGTGTACTTAATTGCAATTAAAATGATAAGGAAAAATATAAGTTTTATAAGATAATATATAAAGTAATATAATAATAAGTAAGGATAAATTATACCTCAAAGTTGTAAAGATAGTATCTTCCCTATTTTTTATGAGAAATCTATATAAGCAAAATGATAAAATCCACGGTGTGCATGCAACAATTACTTGATATTTATGTCGATTATAATTCTTTATTTTACTTTCTGGATAGTTGACTCTTATTGAAAAAAAAATGTTTTAGCTTAATCTATACTAATATTATAAAGAGGTAAAGCTTGTGAGGTTGTAGGGATAAGAAACTCGTAAAAATTCTCATAAAAATCGTTTATGAGAAATTGGCGTGTTGTTTCATGTCGTGGAGAAAAGGGGCAAACGATGTAATAGGTCTTTCCTGTGCATGGAAAATATGGACGAAGCCACGGATATCAACCAGTATAAAATAAACTCTCAGATACTTAATTGTACCATAGACATGATGGAAACCTTTTGCAGATATTTATATCGGTAATTACTATCAAATTAACGTAAAGTAACTTCCTATAACTAACCTCTTTACGGGCATTATTAATGTGGAACTTATTGACTACAATTTTAATCAAAATTTGGTGTCTACTATACCAATAAAAGCTATAATTGTCGATAGTAAAATTTGAATGACGGAATTCCCATCAATTACAATTGAAGATCGACAACTTCAAAATTAGAAATATTAATTATCAGAATACCGAGAATGGATGACGATGAGGGACAAATTCTAAATTGTGTTGTAATTTCATCAAGGAAAGTTGGAAAGGAAATCATGATTCACTTAATAAAGACATCAAAAGTCAAAGGAGCTGCTCTGTGGAAGGCGCACTCACTCACCCAGTTTGTGACAGAGAACCCGCTTAAAAGTCATCGTGGTAAGTTAAAGACGGGCCAATTAAATATTAACTTATTATGAGCTAAATTTTTATTATGTGTATTCAGTTATAGTGTTCAAAAGGGAATTAGTGTGGCAATTCGTATTTCTTTTTCATTTACTTTGCAAATATTACCTTCAGCCAGGTATAAAGAAGGAAATCCCATGCGGGTTGACCTTTAATTGTGGTAAACGCCTGATCGTAGAACAGTAACGCGGTTTTATTTTACAACACGTCAGAAGTAAGTTCGTACCTACCCAACATATGTGGTACAAGAAAAATAGAGAAGAACTTTGTTATGAGACATAACGTCAATAACATAATTCTTTGTTTTTTTATACTATACAAAAAAATGTTGTTAACATATTTTATTAATCTTTAGAACATTCTTAACATACTATTTTATATATTCAATACATATGTACATATACTCATTTTTGTCTGTACTGTTGTTTTGATATTTATTTGAATTAATAATATAACGCACAATTCGGGATTTATATATCAGAAAAAGTTAATTGCTTAGATTTTGTAATCTTAGACAGCGATATCACCGTACCATTTGTCTATCAAAAATTCAAGAAGACAGAGCGATTCGAAAAATGAAGAGAGCAAATTATTACTTCTATTCTATTACCTACAAGTATAACTTCTAACGCGTGTACATAAGTACACACGCACTTTTTGTCATATATGATTTGATTTGATTAATTGAATATTAGCATTTATTCGGATCTTAAGCTGCATATTCAGTATCGCCAATTTTTGTGAAAAAAAAATTACAGGTATCTTGTAATAAGTAATAAAATCTATTTCAATCATTTTCAAAAATGTCTGTCTGTCTGATTGTTTGAAAACGCATTACTGCTAAAGTACTGCGGGCACTGTTTATTTTTCCATTAGGTTCTACGCGGAGGTATTCGCGGGCACAGTTAGTATTTTATAATTATCGATAAAGAAATGGAAATGGCTATGTTTAAATACAGTCTTTTTTTTATTGTAGCACGGCAAAATGACTACACTGTGCCTGATGGTAAGCACAGTACAATCTAAAAACAATGGTGACCACCGAATGACACACTATCCATCGCCGTTCGCCGCTGCCATGCTGCGTAAAGCTGGATATGCACAGGCTGATCCCGAAACGCGATCCGCAGAAGCGAATCACTATGACGGACTTTTTCGCCATATACATGGTGGTTGCGACCTAGTCATGCTGTAAAACCCTACCGCCCCGCTCAATTAAATGGATATTCAATGGAAAATATACATTTGAGTCACAATTTAATAAACATAGTTAAAGAATTCGATACGTCATTTAATAAATTCACGACTACAATTCCAAGATATCTTTTGTTCTGAAACTTTATTCGTGAATATTTAGTTGGTTATTTTCCATCCCGCGGTGTCATTAATATTCATTATTATTTATGAGTTAAAATGAATATAAACTTTTGAATTACTCTCAAGAATGGCGCTACTGAAAAATCCCTGCGAGTACAATACATTACTTTACAAACTGTGGAACGATAACCTGTGGTAAGTTTTTAAGATAAATTATTTCTATGGTATGAAATAGTAAACAGACGTATATTATTTATGGCATAAATATGAAGAAATTTGATACACGTTTTTCTCTTTATAATATGAATTCTATGCTAAAAATAATTAATAATTGTTGAACTGGTCTATTAAGTTTCCTAACTGCTCCGAGCGCTTTGAACGCTTATAATTGGCGATACGGCAAACCAGCATCGCAATTCAAGGAATCCCTTTCCCATAACACATTTGTTCAGTTTATGATACCTTAATTTCCAAGAAAGGTTGTTTAGTTTTCAACTTTGATAATATTTTCTAAAGGTATAAATGTCCAACGTCCTAATGTTACAAAAAAAAGATAATTATTGTTGTTAGCACTAGACACTTTCAATTAGTACTATATGGTATAACTGGTTTAAGAGTTTTATAAGAACACTACAATATTCTTGATTTAAGAAAATATATTGCCATTTGATTGTTCGACTTTCGACTGTCTTAGATTCAGCTTTTAAACCGAAGATGAAGGCAGCGATAGTGAGATTAATTTTCGAATATAAGTTCAGACGTGGGATTGGCTCAGCGGAAACTCTAACAATATTGTGATACTCACAATACTGACCATTTACGGTAAATTGATAGAACTTAAATACTTGAAAAATAGGTGTCTCATTGTTTGATAAATCTGCAGAGAGTGTACGTCGCGGTGAAGCTTTTCTTAGTATGTTAAACTGGTACAGAAATAAAAGGATATTGGACCGAATGGTAACGTGTGACGAAAAATGAACTTTTCACAATAATCGCAAGTGAAGAACGCAATGTTTGACTCCTGGTTGAACGCCGCAATAACACGCTAAAGTCAAGCTTACCCACAGAAAGGTCATGATAACTGTTTAGTGGTTACCTCATGATGTAATTCAGGAACTATTCCTCTCTTTCTTAGACCTGATCATGCAATAACAATAGACGTTTATTACATCGTCCTCTCCTCGTCGTTTAAATCGTAGCGATATAGTGGCCGGTCGAATATCAATCCGATGTCCACAATTTCGAACCCTAGCATGTACCAACAGTTTTTTCGAAATTCGCGTATTTTTTGCTAATTTAAATAGGTAACACTATCGGCTGACGGTGAAGGAAAATATCTTGAGGAAACCTGATCCTGAGAAATGTCTTTGTAGTACTACTGTAAGTGGGAAAACATAGAACTGTGAGATTTGTCAGAGTTTGAAAACGCCAATGCTGGTGAGCTGGCGTGGTGATTATGCCCTTACCTTCATTCGGGTAGAGGTCTATGGTCTTGCAGTGGGTTTCTTACAGGTTGATGATGATGATGATGCCAAACTCTGATTAATGGTGTCAATACCCGTATGAAAATAGCTTCGAATCGTCAATCAATCTTCACCATTACTACTCTATGATAACACAGAACCTTACACATTTCGAGAAACAGCTTTAACTTTACGAAACCTGAAGTCAGAAACCATCCGTCAGACCTCGCTCCAACATCTATCATCTTTTCCGTTATTCCAATATATTTTTTGTACGGTGTAAAAATTTCGTACAAAGTAGTAGTAAAAAATGCCTTCAGACAGTTTAATAGAGTCCAGATTTCTATCGCAAAGGTTATAATGATATTCCAAATATAAATAATGTATATAATAGGTATTTACCTATGAAATTGCCATTCTGCAGTACTGGCCATTTCAAATCAAAATAATTTTTGTTTGGTTAAGAATTCTAATTTCAAATTACATTTATTTTACAAACATAGAATTCTTTTTCCAAAAGTAGTCATTTGTTTAATGATTAGTGTTAAATTTTCATCGCATTCATAATCTTTTTTGTCATCATGGATACGTTAAAAATTAGAGTAATTATGGAATATAAGAACTGTCGTGGCAGCAACGCGGCAAAAGCGGAACGCAACATCAACGACGTTTACAGAGCTAACACTATAAACCATCGCACCACCTGTTATTGGTATGCTTCCGTTCTGGGAATTTCGATCTGAAAAATGAACCTCGCGGTTGTCCGAAGGCTTTGGTCGACATTGACGAATTAAAGGCGGTTGTGGAAGCTGATGATACACAATCTACGGCTGAATTAGCAGCAGCTTTCGACGTTAGCGTCAAAATAATATTATTCCATTTGCGTTAAATTGGCAAGGTAAAAAAGCTTGACAAATGGGTGCCACACGAACTCAATGATCGCCAGCGCGAAGTACGCGTCGAGACGTGCCTTGCACTGCTCAGCAGACACACAAATGAAGGAACCGCATTGTTACCTGCGATGAAAAATGGATTTTGTTTGATAACCGCAAGCGCTCAGCAAGTTGGTTGGATCCTGGTTCAGCACCTAAACAATGCCCTAAATGAAAACTTACCCCTAGAAAAATGATGGTCACTGTTTGGTGGTCTAGCGCAGGTGTGATTTATCACAGCTTCTTACCAAACGGGGTGAGCATTACTGCAGATGTTTACTGATAAAAACTGAACACAATGATGGATAAGCTGGCACATCTCCAACCAGCATTGGTCAATCGCTCGTCTCCGCTGCTCCTGCACGACAACGCGCGACCTCATACTACACAGCAGACGGTCTCCAAGTTGCAAGAACTGAGGTTGGAAGTACTCCGTCATCCGCCCTACTCACCAGACCTTGCGCTTACAGACTACTACTTTTTCCAGAATTTAGATAACTCCTTGACGGGAAAAAAATTCAATACCCTAGAGGCAGTACAAAATGCCTTTGAAGAATTTGTTGCCTCCCGTCCAGCTGATTTCTTTAAGAAGGGCATCAATAAACTGCCACTGCCTTGGCTATGATGCATTAATTGTATGGGTGATTACTTCGATTAATACAAATAAAAAAATACATGAAAAAAATTCTTTTACATTTTCTCATACAAAACGGCAATTTCATAGGTAAAGACCTAATATATAGTCACACAGGATTCATATAACTTGTTCAATAAACTGAAAAACTAAGAGAATTTAAATTAAAAACTTATTTAGTTACTTATAAGTCTTATTTATTTTAGTAATGGTTTATTACGTAAATAAATATCTACGTACTCAGAAGAACGTTTCTCGTCATTGCTATTTACGGCAATGTATAAATATCAATTTGAATGTTATTTCAAATAAATTTACATTAGGATGTTACAGTTGGTACATAGGGGCGAATATAAACTAAGTATATTTTTGATGTAAAATTGTGATAATGAGGTGATAGGGGATTTTATACGATTTAGCAACGATATATATATATTGATAGTAATAACCCTTAATTGTGATTTACTACAGTCATCCGCATGACGGTAGTAATCTCCATGTCTCAGCAAATACCGAAGTGCACTTCATTTACTATGTGACGACATATCTGAAGGTGGTAGAACTGAAGCTATTAATGGTTTCAGCATGAATGGATCGGCTCGACCGGGGTAGTACCACCCTCTCACAAACAACCGACGTGACGTAACAGTGCTTGCATTATTGCGTTTCGTTCGGTCACTGAGAGCGCCGGAGGCCCACTTTCCCTCCTCTTCCCCTTTCCGTTACTCCCCCTCTCCTTCAAAACAGGTTGGCAACGCACTTGCGACTCCCCTAGTGTTGCAAGTATCTATGGACGGTGGTGACCACTTAAGATCAGGTGACTCACCTGTCCGTTTGCCTTCTATATTATAATATATTAATATATATATATATATATATGTATATATATATCTATCAGTTTTATTATACTAGCGGATACTCACAATTTCGTCTGTGTTTGTTATTTTAGCAATACATTTTATGTACAGAGGGGAAATTAAAAAAATATGTTTTGCTTACAAGATCTCTTTGTTCTTTGAAAGATTACAAACGCACGGAAAGGATTTAAATGAGTATAATAAAAAATATGGGAATAATGAGGCTATAAATATATTTATATATATATTTATTTGAATGAGTATAATAAAAATATGGGAATAATGAGGCTGTCGACATTATGAGAATTGTATAAAGCTCTTTAAGATTCCAGAATAAACATATATAAAAATAATAGTTGTGTCGCTTCCTATGAGAAATAGTGTTAAAATGGTATCGGAATGTTCCAATTTGGAGACCTACTATCATTGTACATGTGTGAGTCGTCGGGAAATTAGTTATTTATAATTAATATTTAATAAATTATACTTATAATAATATAATGCTTTTTTGAAGTTATACTTCTTTTGGCGCGTTAGGGAAAAATGATGAGAGTAAATTTTTCGATGCGCGCGCACACCGTCACGCAAACCAGACACCTTGAAGTTAGCTATAGTCAACATTTTGTTTCTTTGTATTTGTTGTTAGCATTTCCTTGTATTAAAACTTTCAATATATTAAATACCTTTTTTCTATTGTTAGTGTCGTTTTTTCTACAAACGCAGAATAAAGCGAAAGATAAAATTTTTGAAAAGATTTGTATCTTGTTACGCCAACGAAGTATAACTTCTAACGCGTGTACATAAGAATACACACACTTTTTTTGTAATGCTTAAAATCAATTAATACTGATAAGTTTTGTAAAATAATATACAACAAAATATGCGTCATAGGAGATATAAAATAAATATAGCCCGGCGCCTATATGAAGGAATACAGAAATATGTGAGTATTTGGACCGTTTGTTTAGAAAAAACATATACTGGGACCAATGACCGATGCACATATAGAATGTACCAACACATACGCGAAGCGCACTCTATGGTGGATAGCAGCGGCAAAGCGCGTTGATAAGAAACGTGAACGGACTCCTAAACACAGTCATACAATAGAGTCCGATGAAGACAGTCACATTAGAGAAGTCGACAGAAACAGATAGAGAGATCATTCAAGACTGAGACACAGCGATTGATAAACAACGAGCTACAAGTTACAAATAAACGAATCTACGACCAGCGACGACTCATCAAGTCATAAACGATAAATAATATTATACAAAAAACTATATTGTACAATAGAATAAACTACAAATGCTGAGCGTTACGACCATCACTTATTTATTCACAATCTATCTAATATTATAAAGAGGTTAAGTTTGTGAGTTTGTGACGTTGTGAAGTTGTAGGCGGTAATCTCAGGAACTACTAAATCGATTTTAAAAATTATTTTACCAATAGAAAGCCAAGTTATTTGTAAGTTTCATATATATCATCACACGAACACCGATAGGAGCGGAGCAACAATGAAGAATGTTTTAAAATCGGGGTTCTTTTTCCTTTTGAGAGTTTCCGCTGCGTCTTAGCCCAAAATAACTATTCCACGAAGTCACTGGCAGAAGCTATTAACTATTTATATTGTCTATACTAATATTATAAAGAGGTAAAGTTTGTGAGGTTGTAGGGGGTAATATCTGGGGAGTCGGAGACAAAATGGTCGAACGAAAACGATTCTTACGGACGCTACCTTAACGTTGAGAGACATATGATTGAGTTCTAGAGAAAAGTTGTAGCTTGATAATGCCTATTACCGCCCAACGAAGTGGGCACGGGTCAGTTAGTATCTTATATATTAATACGTGAAGCCTAAACTTTGTACCCCTTTTTAAGCAAATTGCGCGATCGGATGAACTTGAAATTTGGCATAGTTAAAGTTTATACGGAGAAGAAGTGCACAAAGCTATTTTTTATATAAAATGCATTTACAAGCATATTAAATTAATTAAAATATACATTACTCACACTACTGCTTCAATTTTACACAACGTACACACACATGTAAACAAAAAAGACGTTTAACATCCTTCAGCTTACTCTTCCGTTCCAATTACCTTTTCAATATTTTTAACATGAATGACGTTGCATGCCTTAGATGCCCTTTGAAATTAACTGCTCAAAATGTAGGTTCATTTTATAAAAATATAATATGTAAATTCATAATATATTAGGTCTTTACCTATGAAATTGCCGTTTTGTATGAAAAAATTTAAACTAATTTTTTTCATGTATTTTTGATTTGTACAAATCGAAGTAATCACCCATGCAATCAATGGATCTTTGCCAAAGCAGTGGCAGTTTATTGATGCTCTTCTTAAAAAATCAGCTGGACGGGAGGCAACAAATTCTTCAAAGGCATTTTGTACTCCCTCTCGGGTATTGAATTTTTTCCCCGCCAAGGAGTTATCCAAATTCTGGAAAAGTAGTAGTCTGTAGGCGCAAGGTCTGATGAGTAGAGCGGATGACGGAGAACTTCCAACCCCAGTTCTTGCGACTTGGAGCCACGAACTCAATGATCGCCAGCGCGAAGTACGCGTCGAGACGTGCCTTGCACTGCTCAGCAGACACACAAATGAAGGAACCGCATTGTTACCTGCGATGAAAAATGGATTTTGTTTGATAACCGCAAGCGCTCAGCAAGTTGGTTGGATCCTGGTTCAGCACCTAAACAATGCCCTAAACGAAAACGTACCCCTAGAAAAGTGATGGTCATTGTTTGGTGGTCTAGCGCCGGTGTGATTCATCACAGCTTCTTACCAAACGGGGTGAGCATTACTGCAGATGTGTACTGCAAGGCACGTCTCGACGCGTACTTCGCGCTGGCGATCATTGAGTTCGTGGGGCACCCATTTGTCAAGCTTTTCTACCTTGCCAATTTAACGCAAATGGACCAATATTGTTTTGACGCTAACGTCGAAAGCTGCTGCTAATTCAGCCGTAGATTGTGTATCAATAGCTTCCACAATCGCCTTTAATACGTCATTGTCGACCAAAGTCTTTGGACGACCGCGAGGTCAATTTTCAGGTCGATATTCCCAGAACGAAAGCGAGCAAACCAATAACAGTTGGTACGTTGGTTTGTAGTGTTAGCTCCGTATTGCCCTGATATTTGCCAAAACTCTCTCCTCAAAGTATGTTTCGGTTTGAACGCCTCCACCGTGGTGCTTCCTTCGATCGAAAACCACCTGTGATGCGAATCAAATGCGAGGTCAGCAAGAGAAATAGTACCGAATGTTGTGACCATTCACCGATGTCGGAAGTCGGTGCCGAGGAATTGCGATGGTGCAAATAGGTTATGGCGATACGAGGAGCGCGCGCGCGTCCTTCGCCTTATTTCATAGGTAAAGACCTATTATATACATTAATAAATAATTGATAAACAATTGACCTTTCGTAAATGTATGGGACCATTGAAATAATTATTATTCTCTTTGGTCTTATTAGATGTCAATTTTTTTAGGTGATAGGACTTTTTTTTTTTGACGGGGGGAAAATCCTACATGGATACCCTCACGCTGTCGGGGGCAGCGTGAGGGTATGTCAGACTCGGTTAGGTGATAGGACTGCTTTCACTTCATTTCACTTGGCTTCATGTTGTCATAAGAGTAAAGCAATATTACCAAAGTCAACGTCAATATTATAATGTTTAGTATTTTTATGGTCAACTCACTTCAAATGATGATTTAATAAAAATACGTTGTAAAATCAAAATAGGAAAATATGTTTGCTCATGAAAGTAATGCATGACTTGGATCTCCGCGGTTACAATGATGCAGTTCAACATGATGTAGCAATTATATTTAGTACAGTTTATGATGAATTTTGAACAAAGATGAATTCATTGTCAGAAGTTAATGGTAGTATTAAAAACAACTTTGTTTTGGATTCGTCATTTGATACTATTACTTTTCAAAACGATGATACTGGGTATATCACTATTCGTCATAATATACAGTAACACACATGTTGTCGTGTAAAATTAATTGAAAATTGTGTCTTGAGTCACGATAAATTTCTTTATTTTCGTAAAGTTATGTTTACTTAGAATTTTAGAGCCTTACCATGATGAATTTTGAACAAAGATGAATTCATTTTCAAAAGTTAATGGTAGTATTAAAACCACTTTGTTTTGGATTCGTCATTTGATACTATTGTGGGTCCATTAGGTACTTTTCCAAACGATGATACTGGGCATATCACTATTCCTCATAATATACAAACTACATTTAATACACATGGTGTCGTGTAAAATTAATTGAAAATTGTGTCATGAGTTTTGAGAAATTTCTTTATTTTCGTTTAGCATAACTTATGTTTACTTAGAATTTTAAAGCCTAAAACCATCCTATGTAGCTGCCTGTTTTTGTTTCAAATTTATAATTAACTACAATTTTTATTTAGACATACATTTTTTAAAATGTTTATATAATTTTAAAACAGGGGTAAATAACTGAGTAGCCATTATGAAAACCTTTGATTATAGAAGTATCCTTTGACAAAAGAACCCTAATAAAGTTCAAACTTTAAAAAATCTATGTACTATGGCCGAATGTCGACCACTGGGCGCCCACTAGTTCATTTTAATATATATAAACTTAATAGAGTTACTTGAAAATTTTAACAAATAGACTGTTGGTTCATTTATCATCAAAAATTATTTTCAGTAATTATTATATGTAAGGAGTAAATAAATTATTAACATATAAATTGTGCTCCTAAATAAATAAACATATTTGAACAGAGCTCAAGCTCATAATTATAAAAGTTAAAGCACTGTAATTGATTGTTGGATATCATGAAACGATTTTATATAATTTCATGGCATAATATCATTTTGATATAATTTCGACTTTCATTTTAATTTTAGTGCTTATTTTACTGATTTATCTACTCTAATATTATAAAAAGGAAAGATTTGTATTTCTGTATGTTTGTAACGAATAAAGTCAAAAACCGATTTTGAAAATTCTTTTTTAATTTTAATGCCAAATTATGTTTGATTAACATAGGCTATATATATTATTAGAAAACATTAGGTAAACATAAAATTTTTATCATCGCAAGGTTGCGGAAACTATTGAACAAAAAATGTACCACAATACAAAGGAACATATCAATATCTACAAAAAGCTTTTCGATACTACTATATATATTGTACTATTGTAGTTATGTAACTATAACTATATTCTTACATTGATAGAAGCGCCTACCAATAAAGGCTATGTTCGATATATATATCCATACCTTTGTATAGACCGCGTCAAACTTTTTGGCCTCTCTGATTTTTTTTTTTCGAACCAACTACCCTATTGGCCTGGCAAGGCCTTAACAGCTTCACCGAACTACTAAGGCGAGCGATTAAGGCACTTAGCCGATTTTATTTTGACAACTAGCTCAAGGGTGCACGGCACACCTCGGCTTGCGTTGTTGCCAAGTTCATGCAATTCGCAACCTAACTTTTTTTTTTTTAACGTGGGGAAATCCCTTATGGATACGCCATCCTCCCGGGGGAGAGGATGGGTTATGTCCGAGTCGCACAGACTAAAACCCCACGGTGTACCGACATACAGTTTTGTGATACCGGCAAGGGATCGTTCAAGCTAATCAACCTTGTAGAGTCGCCCCCACGGTCCGCCCGGCGGAAGGTGACCGCCGGGCTCCTACCTATAGAGGGACAGACCGGGTACACACCGGCTGCCCCCCCTCGTCCACCGGACCTGTGCAATGAGGGGACCCCCTCAGGTCCGGCTACGGTGGCAGGAGGAGTTGGGCGAAGCGCCTTCTCCTCCTGCCTGTCCTCCTTTGGCGGAGATGGCCACTTTGAGGGTCTGCCTCGCGGGCCCTCTCCGCCTCCTCCTTCTGCGAGATGACCTCCTCGTAGAAGGAGGCCATCGCTCGCCAAGCCTGTGCGCTGCCGAGCATGGCCGAAACCATACTCGGCAGCGATAATTCCGTGCCCACGGCCGCCGCCAGAATGCGGCGCTACTCCCCCCACGCAGCACACTCAGACAGCGTGTGCTACGCGGTATCTTCGTCAGCGCCGCACTCGTGACAGGCGGCCGTCGGCTCCCTGCGTGTGATCCGGTGCAGGTACCACCCGAAACAATCGTGCCCGGTGAGTACCTGCACCATCCGGAACGTCAGGGAGCCCCACTCTCGTCCCATCCACTCCCGCAGGACCGGACGGATGTGTCCACTGTATAACGCCCATAGCGCGCGTCCGCCAGGTCCTACGTCCACCTCTCGACCGCCACTCCCCTAAGCTCCCGCCTCTTGACTTCAACTTCCCTGAGAGCCGGATGCTCTCCACTATGTTTTCCCAGGGTAGGGAGCCGGCGAGCGTAAAACCCGCCGCCGAGGACACCATGCGGTACGCCCGGACCGCTCTCAGTGCCACCGTGCGCTGCGCTTTGCGTAGCGCACGCACGTTGTCGGCACCGAGGGCGTCGGCCCACACTGGTGCCCCGTAGGCGGCCATCGCCCTCACGACTCCCATATAGAGTCGGCGACACCCAGCACTCGGCCCTCATATGTTTGGGAGCAGCCGGCCGAGTACCGCCGCCGCCCCAACAATTCGCGGCAAAATGGCAACAAGCCGCAAAACGGGGCTCGAACCACCAGCGCCCGTCCAGGGTGCGGCCCAGGTACTTCATCTGGGTCCCCACCCTGATCCGGGCGCCCTCCACCACTATGTGAACCCCAGGTGTTGGCCCTCGCCGTGGCCCATGAAAGAGTAGGGCCTCGGTCTTCTCGAGGGCCACCCTGAGGCCCAACCTCCTTATGCGCCTGACTACGAGGGTTGTGGCCACAGTGGCCAGGTGCACCAGTTCCCGCCAATCATATATATTATAAACAGGTTTTCGTAAATTAGCTGTCACAGCGTTTAAAAGACGACACAGTCGGAGTCATACTTTCGATTCACATAGAAATTTTTCTGAAAGTAGCAACGTGATGGTTATGCCATATCCCTATTACTTAATGTAATAAGCAAATATTTGTTTGAACCATAGTTAATTAAAAACGTAACATGTGGTGTATGTATAACATCGAAGAAACTTAACAATTATTAAATGCCAACGATAAATTCCTATAATAATATTTTAAATTTGTTTTGTATTAATATCTTGACTGTACTATATGCAAGACCGAACTTAAAGCTATATATATTCAGAGGAGCTAAAAAGTTTGACGCAGACTATATTAATCCTTATCCAAATATTTCGTATTTAACACTGTTTCAATACCTATAGAATACTTTTTCATCTATTCAAATCGAACATTCCATTCAAGAGACTAGTGGTCGCCCAGTGAACATTCAATCATAGCTCATTGATATTTTAAAGTTTGAACTTTATTAGGGTTATTTTGTTAAAGGGTTATACTTCTATAATCAAAGGTTTTATCATGGCTACTCGGTTATTTGCCACTTTTATAATTATATAAACATAAAAAAAATCTATATCCAAATGACAATTGAAATCATTATTATTATTTATTATTATATTATTAATATTAAATAGTATAAAACAAAGTCCCCTGCCGCGTCTGTCTGTCTGTCTGTTCGAGATAAACTCAAAAACTACGGAACGGCTCTTCAATCGATTTTCACCAGTGAATAAAGTAATTCCTGGGGAACGTTTTAGTATATAAATTTGTCAAGGTTTTGTATAGATTGGTAGAAATATAACGATATTTGTTGGACAAGTCGGAAAAATGCAAACGGCCTGGGAGATTTCATCGAAAACGCTGTCTAATCCTTTTGAGATATAACATAACAATGTATGTTTGGATATTCCCCTTTTATAGATCAACAAAGAAGTCTGTGAAGGCATTGTTTAAGGGTAGCCCACTATACTCATTATATTTTCTAAAATAAAGACATAAAAGTAACTTGTGGTTTCAATGACTTAAATCAATAAACTGCTACGTACAGGATAAATATAAATTTTGTTTATATAAATCAAATCGCGTTAATTTTACACTCAAATGAGAGTCAAAGAGAATGAGAAAAAATTTAGATGGAGTTAAAAACAGATTTGATGAAATCGTCAAAGAATCTTTTTTTTTGGCAACCAATCTTCTAGTAGATTATTACGGCCATTGTTGAGTTGTAATATAAAAGTGTCTTGTGATAATTTCAATGTTCTTCAAGATGGCGGCTCCCTTGTTAGAACTTTTCAGGGACCGGAACCGGGAACCGAACTATATTACGTAAAATGCCACCAATATTACGAAACATACAATCAAATGACAAGAATATGAGTAAAATATAAAAGATACATGACAGACTAAGATCCCGTCAAAACCTCCAAGGAATGTTAAACATTTAAAGCATGTACAGCTGAGAATTTAGTACTAAGAATGAGCAGATAGAGGGCGTTTAAGACAATCCCACCGTTATTACCTGTTACATATTTAAAATGAAGAATCTTCTTCTTCTTACCCTTATCTCACCTAAGAAGGCTTGTTGTCCTGTTGTGGTGTATGATTTGGCTTAATTTTTACGATCGGCCGCCTGCCTAACATCACCCTCCTTGGGATTCTTTTGTTGTATCACTATGGCTATTATATATAGTTACGAAGTCTGATAGGATCTTTTAGCGTTACAGTTTTTCTGTAGGCTTTAGCTTTGCTAGGCTTTTATTAGCTATTAGCTAATATTAAATTTTGAAATTGTGAGCCACGAACGAAACATGACACAGTGATAACTAATATTATAAAGTAGCATATAGAGTTATTTTGTCCCATAAAACGCAAGGAATAATCCAGTGTAAATGACAAAAGTCAAAAATTTATGGTATATGAAATTCTTTATGGATTTTAATGACATTTTCTTTGTGTTATTGCAGCCAAATTAGCCAAAAATGCAAGCTAATGCACATTGTTGACATACAACTTCTCATATTCATATTTCTGACATATGCCAGGAGACTTTTGAAAGGTTAACACCCTACAATAGTGGGGTAGTTCATGGTCAAATGTAAAATATAAAAGTATGATTTTTAAAGGTATGGAAACGATACTTTAAACGTAAAAAAATCACACCTAGGTTCAATGAATGGAATTAAATGGGATCTTTTCAAGGTTAATCATTACGTAACTGCTTATCGCTGGAATGCCGCACGGTCAAACTATGGGAAGCGGGGCACGGGTCGAGGTGTAGGACGTGGGCCGGACTGCGCGGCAGTGCACATTGCAAACGACGGTTCATCGCGCTTTTTGTGCAAATCATCTGATGGTGAGTGAAAATAAGTTATGCTTTTTTTTTTAAATAATTAGGTCAAATTTATTTAGAACCAAAAAAGACTAATGATTGTTCTTGAAAACTCCTCATTCGTCCCCGTTCCTCTCCCTTCCTCTAACCGTTTATTTAGGCTGCCTATTGTTTGGTCTTGTGTTTTGATTATCTGGTACATCCTGTCCATTGAGTTTACAATTCCGTCCTTTAGGTCTGTCCTTAGATTTCTGGAATTAGCGACGCAGGTCTTCCCTTTGCACAGAACGGCTTTGGCTTCGAGGGGTAAGGTAGCGTATTTTTCCTGTGATGGCGGTGATGATGTTGTCGGGTCTATTGTTGTTGTTTTCGTTTCTTTTTGACTGGGTTTGGAGGTTTTTGTCTTTTTAGTTGTGGGTTTTACGGAGATCTGTGACTGTGGTTGTGTCTGTGTAGACACTTGGCTATCTGCAGTGAACTCAATACTACGCCTTACTGTTTGCGGTTTCTCTGTTGTATCTTGTTCATCTTGTTTCGGCATATTACTTTCGGTTTGTGAAGGCGTAGGTGTGCTATTCCTCTTCTTTGTGGGGGTGCGAATTCCGAGCATTTTTGGATGATATAAGTTAACCGGGATCGAGACTGTTTTATATAAAAATGTAGTTATGTACTTGAAGTATTGTCCTGGTGAAGTTTCCTTCGGGTATCTGTGAAGCAGTTACTTTAGGGCAACTGGTCCAGCTGATTGTTAAATAAAATTTTCAATATCTTCTACTGTTTAAAGTGAGGGTTGTAGGTTCAAATCTAATGTAATTAAAATCGGCAACAATGCAATGATATGACGTGCGCCGCTTAAATGGTTTGAAACAAAGGATTCAAATTTGCAGCAAAAATATTAATTACCTTTAGCTTTACAAAAAAGTCCACTTACAAAAACAAATAGCTAAATAAAAATAGAGATTCCATGAAGATAAAGTTTACTTTGTACGGCATGTTAATTGATAAAGTTGGTCAGAAGATAATGATAAAAAAAAACCACAAGTTGGCAAAATTATTGCGTTGTCGTTGCGGCTGGTAGATAGTACTGGGAAGGCATTATGTGTTTGAGTGTGTCGCTGAACTGTTTAGTTACACAATTTAAAACGGTTGGTGTTGGTGTTTTAGGTTTTTAAGATTTTTCGAGTTTGGAAATACAACAGCTGAATAACAATAACTGATTTTCCGCAAACGAAGTTGTGCGGGTTAGCTAGTTAATTAATAAATTTGAAACAAAAAATAGGCGGTTACATAAAGTGGTAAGTCTCTCAACTTTTAAGTAAAG
This sequence comes from Antheraea pernyi, assembly GCA_015888305.1. Classification (NCBI taxonomy): domain Eukaryota; kingdom Metazoa; phylum Arthropoda; class Insecta; order Lepidoptera; family Saturniidae; genus Antheraea; species Antheraea pernyi. The sequence continues at coordinate 421,713 of MU158877.1, read as the reverse complement.
ATAACTTTACGAAAGTTAAAACATTAATCGCAAGTCATAACACAATTCTCAATTTACTTTACACGACACCATGGAAGGGTGGTATTTCTGGGTGATATTGAATTAAATGTAGTCTGTACATTATGAGGAATAGTGATATGCCCAGTATCATCGCTTGGAAAAGTAAATGGATACACCATTAATGAAATAATGAATCCAAAACAAAGATGTTTTTAAAACTACATTTAACTTTTGAAAATTAATTTGTTTTTTTCAAAATTCATTGTCAACTGTACTGAATATAACTGCTACATCAGGTTGAACTTCATCATTGTAACCGCGAAAATCTAAGACATGGATTTCTTTCATGAGCACACAAATTTTCTTATTTTGATTTTCAACTCTCTGACAATGATCCTTCATTGCAATAATCATTACAATAAAAAGCGTTACTGTGCTCCAATTCGAGAGAAATTTTATGCTATCATTGCATGTTCGATTAAACTGTTCCTGGATTATATAATGAACAACAGTGTCCACATCATAAACATACAATTGCGCATATTATGGTGAGGGACCATATCGAGCAACCATTTTATTGAATCATCATTTGAAGTGAGTCTACCATAAAAATATACTAAAATATTGAACATTAAAATATTTACATTGACTTAAGGCTGGTAATATTGTTTTACTCTTATGACGACACTATGTGAAAGCAGTCCTGTCACCTAAAAATTTTGAAATTCAATGAGACTAAATACATTATTTACCAATTAATTTTTAATGTATATTATAAATTTACATATTATATTATTATAAAATTAACCTACAATTTGACCAGTTAATTTCAAAGGGCATGCAGGGTATGGAACGTCAGTCTTGTTTAAAATATTGAATGTAGGATATAACATGGTAATTGGAAAGTAAGAGTAAAATGAAGGATATCAAAACTTCTTTTTCATATACATGTGTGTATATATTGTGCGTCATTCAAGCAGTAGTGTGAATAATGTATATTTTAATTAATTTAATATATTTTAATGCATTTTATATAAAAAAAAATAGCTTTGTGGACTTCTCCTCCATATACATTTTAACCATGCAAAATTTCAAGTTCATTCGTTCGCGCAATTCACTTAAAAAGGGGTACAAAGTTTTGGCTTCACGTATTAATATAAAGTGGTTGCAACTCGATCTTTCTTTGACTCATCTATTGGCATACGTTATAACGCATCTGCTGCGTTCTTGTTACTACCGATATACTCAATATCATAGTCATATCCTGATAATATAACAGCCCAACGTTGCATCCTACTCGCTGCCGTAACGGGAATATTTACTTTATTACCAAAGATTGTCACCAATGGTTAATGATCAGTTCCTAATGTAAACCGACGCCTGTATAAATACTGGTGAAATTTCCTTACACCATAAACGATAGCTAGCACCTCCTTTTTGATCTGTGAATATATCCTGTCTTTGCCGCATTAAATGTCCGTGAGGCATATGTGACCGGCCGTTCTACCTGCTCAGTTATGTATGAGAATACTGCTCCCACGCCTACGCTGCTGACGTCTGTAGTCAACACTAATGGCAGGTCGTTCGAATAGTAAGCTAACACTTAATTGGAAATCAACATTTGTTTTATGTTACTAAATGTGTTACTGTGGTGTGTGTTCCCTTCAAACTTAACATCTTGTTTTAATAAATTATATAACTGCTCCATTGTCGTACTCATATTGGGGATAAATTTACCATAATACATCACCATTCCTATAAAAGACCATAATTCGGAAACGTTTTTTTGCTCCGGTACCTCTTTGAATGCTTTGACTTTATCTGGTAACGTATGAATCCCTTTACTACTGATAATAAAACCTAAATACGTTACCGAATCTGCAAAACATACATTTTTCTTTTTTAACTTTTAACCCGTTTTAAAACAACCTATCAAAGACTTCATGTAGTGTTGTAATATGAGAACTGTCATCTGTTCCCGTTATAATCAAATCATCGAGGAACGCCCTCACTCTAGGCATATCGGCGAATAGCTGTTCGAGAACCATCCAGAGTAAACGAGCCATCTGGTTTAACCGAGCCACTGGTGAGACTTCCTGAACGAGTTAGAAACCCTGTAAAACCATATGGGATAAAGGATATTTATCGATAAATATGTTTTTGAAGTTATACTTCTTTTGGCGCGTTAGGGAAAAATGATGAGAGGAAATTATTACGATGCGCGCGCACATCGTCACGAAAAACCGACACCCTGAAGTTAGCTATATTCAAATTTTGTTCCTTTCTATTTGTTGTTTCTATTTCTTTTTATTAAAACTTTCAATGTATTAAATTCCTTTTTTCTATTGTTAGTGTCGTTTTTTCTACAAACGTAGAATAAGGCGAAAGATATAATTTTTGAAACGATTTTTATCTTGTTATGCCAAAGAAGTATAACTTCTAACGCATGTACATAAGTATACACTGTTTTTTAGTTATGTGTTTAAAGTATTTTATGAATTCATAGTTTAAATTATATTAGTTATTTAAGAGTGAGAGTGTGTAGGTATATGTATATGTAGGTAGATTTATATAATATATTTTCATAAGTAGTTTTAAGCTGCCATGTTGTATCTGCCTCTCCGATTATATACGTCTTGCGATACGATTGCGTTTCATTGAGCTCCCTAAAAATAGAACCTTTGGACATTCACATCACTGGGAGGATCCACGAGGATGGGATAAACGATATTTATAGATAAACATATTTTTGTGATCTGTTTATGTTATCTGTGTTATATATTATATTATGTATATGTGTGTATTTGTTATGTTATCTACCTACATATATCACAATTACATTTAACTGCCACCAGGACTTTTCAATTTAATGATGAATTTTCAATAAGTATTTAATCACTTACGTAATATAAGAAACTGCAATGAAAACTGTCATACTTCTAGACAGGCCTAGTCTGTAACAGAGCTTATTAAGTAGTTAAATAACAAAACTATAATTATTATATTATAAAACTAATTTATTACATAAGTTAATTAATTATATTATAGAACTCGTTTCAACAACCACGAACTTTAAGCCGCGATCCGCAAAAAGTTTAAATAGTCCGTAAAGAAAGCTAAATTTGTTAGCAGCTTAATCCCTAATTTGAAATAGCGACCTCGACGTCGTAAATTTTAACATTTTGTGTTTAATTTATTATTATAAATTTAAGAAAACTGTTTTCAACGTTACTAGTTCACGGTCAAAGTAAATTGTATTATACGACCATTTAAAATATTCCTTTAATATTAAAAGTAGCTTTAAAGTGTATTGTAACTGTGAAACATTGGACTATTTACATGATATCTTAAAATAATAGAAATATATCGATGACATTATATTATATCCAATTATCGTAATATAAAAATGAGAATTCTGTATTGCAATGTCAACAACCGGTAGTATTTCATCCCATTCCTTCCTTCGTTGAATCAAAACTCAAAAGTAATCTGGTTTCTTAGCAGACGCGCGTTTCATTTTGAGTGTTTTAATCAATGAGATTATAAGTGAAAAGATTTTAACTTACCTAAACCTTTTTACTTATAATATCATTGGTTTTATTATTAGTATTGTGGTTTTTTCATAAATTATTTATACAATTACTTTTTATTTATGGTTCCGAATCTCAAGAACAAATGGAATCCTTAAGGGGTCGGTCGATTGTCCTTTTATATGTCTCGTACTGTACGGTACTGTTTGTCAAACATAGTTTGATGTAATTAAGATTAAATTAACATTAGATAGTAATATCTACGAGTGGTAATATTCTGATACCGAAAAATAGAGTGATCCAGTTGACGATATAAAGTGGTATCGGACCCTATAATAATAATAATACGAATGATATAAAGTTATCTTATATATTAATACGTGAAGCAAACACTTTGTATGCCTTTTTAAGCGAATTGCGCGAACAGATGAACGTGAAATTTGGCATTGTTAAAGTTTATATGGAAGAGAAGTGCAGATAGCTATTTTTTATATAAAATGCATTGCAAGCATATTAATTAAAATATACATTACTCACACTACTGCTAGAATTTTACACAACATATACACACATGTAAATGGAAAAGACATTTTGACAGATCCATCACTTTACTCTTGAACTGAACTGGTCAAATTGTAGGTTAATTTTGTAACAATATAATATGTAAATTCATAATATATATACATTAATAATTAATGAAAACACAATTGATCTTTAGTAAATTTATGGAACTACTGAAATAATAATTATTCTCTTTGGTCTTATTGGATGTCAAAATTTTTAGGTGATAGGACTGCTTTTACTTCATATCACTTGGCTTCATGTTGCCATAAGAGTAAAGCTATAATACCAAAGTCAACGTCAATATTTTAATGTTTAGTATTTTTATGGTGAACTCACTTCAAATGATGATTCAAGAAAAAAATGAGTGAAAAAATAATAAAATCAAAATAAGAAAATTTGTTTGCTCATGAAAGTAATCCAAAACATGGATCTCCGCGGTTACAATGATGCAGTTTGATGTAGCAATTATATTTAGTACAGTTTATGATGAATTTTGAACAAAGATGAATTCATTGTCAGAAGTTAATGGTAGTATTAAAAACAACTTTGTTTTGGATTCGTCATTTGATACTATTACTTTTCAAAACGATGATACTGGGTATATCACTATTCGTCATAATACACAGTAACACACATGTTGTCGTGTAAAATTAATTGAAAATTGTGTCTTGAATCACGATAAATTTCTTTAGTTTCGTAAAGTTATGTTTACTTAGAATTTTAGAGCCTTACCACCGTATGTAGGTGCCTGTTTTTGTTTCAAATTTATAACTAATTTCAACTTTCATATAGACATAGATTTTTTTTAATGTTTATATAATTTTAAAACAGGGGCAAATAACTGAGTAGCTATGATGAAAACCATTGATTATAGAAAGACCCTTTGACAAAAGAACCCTAATAGAGTTGAAACTCTAAAAAATCAATGAACTATGGTCGAATGTCGACCACTGGGCGCCCACTAGTTATTATAGTTCCATAAAATAATAATAATTTATTACCTGAAATTTCATTTCACCCCAATAATTCTCCTCAGAGATTTTTTATACAAACTTCTATTTGAAATATGATATAAAGGTAAAAATGTAAGTAATTAAAAATTAAATTACATAAGCTGCATTTTCACTCTCAATCAGAGACTACAATTCTGAGATTTGATACGTTAAAGTTTACGATCTGCTTTCAGTTCATAGTTGATAATCCGTATGAAACCTATCGTGTGTAAAAAATGAGATCATAAAAAGGCATGCTAAATATTAATTCTTATATAATAATCGAATTGACAGCATTTACTTATTAGTTCTGATCTACGTTTACAAAATAAACATAATAACGATAGATTATAATAATTATTATACTTTCCCATATATTAGACTGCGAGATACTCAACTGCAAGAGCCATAGGTTATAGGAAGCTATCTACATAATCACAATACCAGCACACGAGCTATTTTTTACACAATTTCAAACTTCGAAAAATTTAAAACTTCTACATTTTACCGCGGACTGTGGTACTACAAAAACATTTCTCAGTTTTCGGTTTCCTTACAAAGTTTTCTATCACCGTCAGCCGATAGCATTACCAAATTAAAATTGTAAATGTACGCGAGTTCCGAAAAATTATTTGGTACACGCCGAGGATCAATCCTTTGGGAATCGAATTGATACTCCATTGGTCAAACCAATGGACCACCATGAATATTGTTTTTATTAAAAAATACATTTTTATGATTTATTAAAGACTGGTGGTGATCTGGCTAGAAAGATAAGGAAGACTTAAAAGTCTTCTTTCACAATTCATATATATAATACATATTCATAACGCATTTATTTCTGGAATTACCGAACTGATTTAAAAAAAATACATTTTATAGCATATTATTCATGAACTGTGTATATAAGTTAAAATCACAGGAAAACCACAAACATACGCCATTTTTGAAATAAAAAATATATGTATATATTTTTTACCAAAATGCGTAAGTGACCGTGGTTCATTGTTAAAAATTGACATAATCTATTTACTTAAATTTCAATGAAATGAACAGATAGTATTTATATTTTGCAATACATCAGTATAATAACTAAATAAACCAATGTATATAAATCTGATAGATACGAACCATTTGATACTAAGTGATTAAGTAATATTGTGAGATGCATTTTATGGTGAGGTGAAATCTAGCAATTCTGTATGTAGCACGTTAAATTTAATGGACGGCATACGGACGCGCGGTGATAATCGAATAGAACTCACCGTATGCAGTAAACGACAGTGTAACGGAGAATATTACCGCAATACTTGAACGAATTGAAAAGTCTGTGAAATTGAATATGCACGTGATCCGATTCATATACGCCTTATTTATTATGCAAAATGCAGATGGGTATTAAGGTTTCTCTATTAATGATCCATGAGGATAGAAGTAACCGGTTTTATACAAAAATTGAATTAGAGTTTGAGTTGCACACGTATTTTCCTTCTTTTTTTGTTAATTAACCAGTTTTTAATCTTGTTTTATTCTTGCATCAATTTCATGACACCTATTATAATGTTGTAAAATATTCAGGTTGTCTATGATAATACATTTCTAGCTTTGTATTTTTTTTATAACTGGTACCTATAAAAATGGTTAACTTTTGTACACGTGTTTATGATATTACTCTATTGATTGCATGCATGAATCATCAATATTACTTATCAGAAGCCGTAAGAATAAATATTTCTAGATATTTTATGAAATATTGCATACTAAGAGCTTTCGTTTAGTTGTAACTGATTTTTCATGAAATAATGTACATAGGAAATATATGTCGTTCAGAAACCGATATACTTTACAAATATTAATACTGCGTTAAGATTTGAAACAAAATTAAAATGTTATGCCATCTCAACTGATTTTAGTGTATTGTTATAAACGGGTGGTATAACTGGCAAAAATTGACAGTTATATACTTTTTGCATTCACAAAAAAAAAGATTTCTATATTTCTATGATATGTTGAAAGGGGAAATATAATTGATAATCTGTTGATAAATTATATAATTTATCTATAATACTTTTATACACATTATACGGATAAAAATCAAATGAAGAGTCGTAAATAATCGCTGGATAAAAACGAAAGCAACGTGGCAGGCACGGTTAGTATGTTCATTTATGTAGCTTGGTTGATAAAGTAACTCACTAATTAATAAAGATTAAAAAATAAACAAAAATTAATTAAAATTATGGGTCTTAATCCGAGTAAAAAATTAAGTTGTACAACATGCTTAATGTAATTGTAATTTATTAATATAATTAAATTCTAATATAATATAATTATAAATTATCTTGTTACTTCAAATATTTAATTTTTATCATCCAATTATTTTATGCTATAAAGTTAGGTAAAATGTACTTAATAAGTATCAAATACATTTTGAATTTACACGTTCGTAGATGAATTTTTAATTTAAGAGTCTAATAGGAAAGTTGGCAAAGTTAAGTATTAATATTAATTTATATACACAAAGATTATATTGAACACAAAGATAGATCCATATAAAATTCAGCAATTATATATAGTAAATTTTTAATGAATTGCAAAAAAATATTTGTTTTATGGGTTTTATCACCATTGTTGTTAGACTGTATGCCGTGGTTATTTCTAAATATGACTACATTCATAATGTATCACGATAGTCCTACTTTTTATATATTCACTAGTGTATTGTCATGTTGACGATCCTAAAATAAATAAATAAATAGACTTCTGAATTCATTATAGTAGCCATTGTAATGTATAAGTCAACATAAAATAATTAAGTAGTCGACTCGGTAGGTCGTTTAAAGTAATGTATATTATATATAGTTATATACATGTTAGTCCCGTTATTACACTGAGAGTGTATATAATAAAGTCATCTACACTCTGGGGCGTCGAGGTAAGTAATAAATTTCCCGGAACACTGCATACCGATAAAATAAATACCTATATATTCAAGGAAAACATTCTACTAGAACCGTTGCTAAATATTGATCGTTCAGGATATTGTTATATGTTACCTAAGGCTTCCCTAATAAATCCGGAAAACTTTCATAACTTCAGGATTCAGGCGGTCCCGAATGAGGTGTTCAGTTTCTACGCATAAGTATTATCTATGACCGCCGCCGAGAGTCGGGGGAATTTGAAATAAGGGTAAAAAACCTCACAGCAAGTCACTTAGCGTGTCTTAAATTATATTTTGTTACTGTAATAAAATCTTCATTTCTAATCGAAATGAAATATGTGATGGAGTAAGTAAATTATTTATCATTCATATATTATATTGTAATTATATGTTTTTTTTTTTTTCGAACTGACTACGCTATTGACCCAGCAAGGTCTTAACAGCTTCACCGGACTACTAAGGCGAGCGCTTAAGGCACTCAGCCGATTTTATTTTGACAACTAGCTCAAGGGTGCGCGGCACACCTCGGCTTTGGCTGTTGCCTGATACATGCAATTCGCGACCTATTTAAGCTAACCTAAGCTAAGCTAACTATTCATACATATATGAGTTGTTGAAACATATATGTGTACCAAGCATACATACCTCAACAACTCTTATATATATTTCGTATCGGATAATATTCTAAACTATTTCAGTTTGATAAGGGAAAAAAAAAAAACCCTTCCACTTGCCTGTGTATGCGTGTATGCGTGCACGTGTGTGGAGGTGATATGTGTAATGTTGTCGCAGTGATGTAAGATTTTGTGTCACTGTATCGCGCGAGCAGCGTACTCAAGGGCTCCACGCCGAGGGAACGGACCTAGGCTTGAGCTGCTGCCGAGGGGGGCCTAGTCTGGTGTGCGGGAGCGAAATTTACCCCCAGACCACGGCGGCGTGATCTGTGGTTACGCGGGCGTGGGCGTGAGCACGCTCTGTTTGAAGAGACAGACTGGTACTGATCGTTCACTGCCGTTATTTCATCGGGAGGGTCGGTAAAAATCGGGAGGGTCGGTAAAATGTAATTATATGTTAGTATTTATTATAATACTCTTTGTATAATATATCCAGATAGGCAAATTTTGATGGTGATTACATATTTTACCGACCTGCAGTACCATCTAATAGTGAAGTATAAAGAAATAGACAGCATATCTATATATCTAATCTTACCTATCTATCTATCTAATCTATCTATCTATAATACTTTTAAACGAACAATTCTTGTATATTTGTATATTGTTATATACTCAGGATCTCGGAAACGGCGTCAGCGATTTCCGTGAAACTTAGTATATAGGTGGTTTCGAGGACGATAAATCGATCTAGCTAGATTTCAACCATAGAAAAAAAAATCTGAGTTTTCAGGCAATGAAAAAATATAGCTAGAGTATAAAGGTAAATTTCGCCGCCGCTGTCAAAACAAAAATAGCTCAAATGGAAATCAGCTGCTACCAAAATCCGTTTAACCCCAGTTCGAATCCTAGTGACAGCAAACGAGATGTCTTTTTAAAATAGTTTTTTTCGTATAGAAACGCTAATTTTTGATGCAAACCTAACAGTTTATTTTAATTTAAAAATGTTTTTTATAGAACCGAGCTAGGCTCGGTCGTCCAGGTACTAATATATAACATTGTGTACTTTTTCCTCCAGTTTGTAGATATTATTATTGTCACGTTTACCACTTAAAATATTCGTAAAATAGCAATAGTTATGCGATTATTTAAATTGTGATTCCCTATTCCAATGTATATCAAAATAGGATAATCTGTCAAAAATATATTTTAAGATTTTCTGAAGATAAAAATAAATATCGTATTCGTAAAATGGTACAGAAGAGTATTTGCACTACACTCTGTTCCCGGGAGAACTACTACTGAGAATAAATAACATTCGAGATCCTGTTCAATCTATGCAAAATAACTTAAAATAGAGAATAACTATCAATGTATTGCATACACAACAAAATTTATCACGACATATATTCTACATACAAAAAGGAAGCTAGCTAATAACATCTTCATAGAATTAAAATTTACTAAAAAGTTACCTAATAATATGTGATTCTTGAATATATCATGCGACTGAAAGAAGGTAAATGTGTTTCAATATTAAACTAGTGGGCGCCTAGTGGTCGACATTCGACCATAGTTCCTTGATTTTTTAAAGCTGAATGTAGAATAAAAAAGGGTAATTGGAACGTAAGAGTAAAATAATCCATACAGTCGAGCATAGCAACCTCCTTCACAACCTGTTTTGAAATCCTTTATTGACAGATGTCAAAATGTATTTTTTAATTACATGTGTGTATATGTTGTGTAAAATTGAAGCAGTAGTATGAGTAATACATATTTTAATTAATTTAATGTACTTCTAATGCATTTTATATAAAATAAATAGCTTTCTGCACTTCTCCTCCATATAAACTTTAACTATGCCAAGTTACACGTTCATCGGTTCGCGCATTTCTCTCAAAAAGGGATACAAAATTTGGGCTTCACGTATTAATATATAGATTATTCAGGACTCGGCTTGACACAAATAAGATTTAAACTGCACATAGAACGTTGGAATAGATAAAGAATAATTCGAAAAGTGAACCGAAAGCAGCGTCGCGTGAAACCGATCCTTTGATACATTGTAGTTACATTTTATGAGATTTAGTTCTATTTGAGACCTCCAGAATGGAATTAAAAAGGAAGCTTGGCGCTTTTCCATCGGCGATAGGCACACAGTTAAACGACTGCAGTAACTATTAGCGGTCCAGACCGTTTTCACCGCAATCTCTTTCGTGTCGACATTCGGAAGAGTCAGCTCCGTTGTAATCCCCGCCGAGCTGTACAATTTACGATTTATAAAACCACCATTTTCTGTTGTAGAACAAAACGATAAAGAAAATACTAATACCCGGTGTTAACCTCACCCCTTTCCTGGTGCCGCTTATCTCAATATTCCTTGATATTAAAATATCATTCGCAAAAGAAACAGGGGATATCATACTTCGGTTTTATATATTAAGTATAGTCAAAAGTACTCATATATCCTACATTTATATATACATACCATTATTATAAACATAATGAAGATTTCTTTATATCTATAAAATAAACCCGAAAGTGTATGATCAGATTTTAATAATTATGTCACTAATTATTGTATATATGTCACTTTATTTATTTTCTTGTCATTGATATACAAAAACCCAAGTCCGGTGAAGCTGTAAAGACCTTGCCAGGTCAATAGCATAGTCAGTTCGAAGAAAAAAAAAAAACATATTAAGCGTCTCACAGCCAGCACACAAAAATGCATAATTTTGGATTATTCACTCATTTCCAATAGTTTCGCGTCGCTTGTGTCCTTGTAAAAACAACTTTAAATAATTCAGGTAAGGTCGAATTTGCAAAATCATCATCAATCAAGCATCAAATTTATCGCATAATTCTAACCAATTATATATATTGGATAGTTTTTGTGGAACGGTTTTGAGTGCTACTTTTATTCGAGACTGTGTGTCTTGGGTTTTTATATGTCAATGTTTTTTGTCTAATAATTAATGAGTCCGAAGTCACCAGAGCTTTTTGAGTATAAAATAATTATACATTACTGGCGGAACAGGCGTACCTTGACGCCCTGTTAATAAAAAAAATACAAATTATATACCCAAAATTTACCACATGAATCACTTTATCTACTGCTGAAAACTGCATGAAAATCTGTTCAGTCATTTTTTAGTTTATCACGAACAGACAGATAGACGTGGCAAAGGACTTTTATAATATGTAGTGATATGAGATATATATTATTACTTAGTTATTAGTTGTATAGTGTTAGGTTTTACAATAGTATTCAGTTTTACAATAAAGTCCCGAATTTGACGTTCATAAGCGCCTTATTAGAGCCTAAACTGAATAAAGTATATTTCGTTTGACTTGATTTCTTATAACTGCAACAAAACAGTTTTTGATCTCGTGTGTAACATAAACATCGGTTGAATAATTTAGTATTAAAACTTTCCACTGTCATATAAGTTATTTAATCAAAATTGTTTAATTACATAATACCCTTATAATAAATTGGAGTATTTCTATATTTTATTCACGATTCATTATCAAAATATTGAATGAGATCATTTCCGATTAATCTTTTTTATGTTTAACTAAAAAAATGTTGTCCGTTATACTATATGAATTAAGTATTGCTTAAGACACATAATATTTATTTAAATTATTACTAGCCAGCGGGACTGGAGAGGTTATCCCGCCCTGGTAGTAAAAAAACCTTGACAATTTATATACCTTCCATGAATCTCTTTATTTACTGGTGAAAACCCTATGAAAATCCGTTCTGTATTTTTTGAGTTTATCACGAACAGACTTGGCAGAGTACTTTGTTTTATAACATGTAGTGATTAATTAACTCATTGTAACTCTTATAAAGCGAAAGCCTAAAGACAATAATTACCTACACAGCATAGATTATTAGTAACACAATAATAATTTAAAAAATTATGCAAAATGATAAAACATGGAAGGAAAACTATACGGCTACTTTATCACATTTTTAATGTATATCATTAAAATTAATAGCCATAATGAGTCTTTAATAATCTTGGTAATAATGAAGGCACTTTAATTACACTTAGACTCGTACTAACTTCTCATCGCCGAAGTTGAAAGTCAAATAGAAATGTCAACTGCCATAGCGGCGAAGTAGGTATTCAGAATCTATTCATTATTACTTTGAAGCAAATTAAAGCACCTTACGGTAATCTGTCAATATTTGACTTCCGAAGTGAGGACGTGTCGTGTATATACTACTAAGAAACGCCTGCGTCTTTGTCCGCGTTACAGTAGATTATAGAATTTAATAAAAATAAAGTTGTCATATAGTAAAATAATTAAAAAAAGTCGAGTCGAGAGACTGCCAACAAAAGTGATAACTTCTTTAGGCGCGTTGAGCGATTTTTGATATGGGAAAATCTTATGGCTACGCGTCACCGATAACCTCGACATGCCTGTGACGTATTGCAGTTGTGTGAGACTTACAATGCTTAGTATAACAACTTGTGTGCATGTACACGCTTATATACAGTAAACAATTATATAACTCGACAGTATCGTATGCGTGATGATTTCACGTCATTAACATTCAGTAATAGCAGTAATGGAAGTTATGTTGACCACTGGGAAAGTTTTTTTTTAAATCATAGGAGGTAAACGAACTCTCGGGTTATCTGATGTTAAGTCATCACTGCCATCCATACACACTAGCAACACCAGGGGAGTCGCAAGTACTTGGGAGGGTATATAGGTGTCCGGCGCTCTCACTGACCGAAAAAACGCAATAATGGAAGCACTGTTACTTCACGTCGGTTTTTTGTAGTACCCCGGGCGAGCTGACCCATTCATACTGAAACCAGTAATATCTTCAGCGTGCCTTTATCACCTATAAAATATATAACATCTATGAACAATTATCGAGCACTTATAACATGTTGTGATTTATAATATTAAATACTACATCGAGAGAGAGATTTTATAGCATTACGAACATTCCCTTTTTCTTAATATACATATTGCTATCTGTAAAACGCAGTGACGATTAAAAAAAATACTTTATAGTTTTTGTTTGCGTTTGATTGCAACCTCATTTAATGTGAAATAAACAGCTGCTTCATATTTCAGCTGTTGAAAAACACCTGTAACGGACTTGCGAGAGATTTTCAATTTCAGAGTAGTATTTAGCCTGACAGCCTTAGAAAAAATAATTGCAATATTTACATTCATCGGAAACTCCGGTTCATTCGGAAGGATTTGAACTACTTCGATCGACGTGATATCTAAAAATGAATAGGTTTTTTTATCTTTTCGGTTTGTGGCTACGATAATTGCTATCTGAATAATATTTGATATATATGTAAAAAAACGAATATAGATAGGGATCACAGCAATTAGTAAATACACACTTTCCATGGCCATTTCCCTTTTTAGAAACTGTTACGTTTCAACTATAAAAAGTGGACGAGAAGATATTTCTAATTGAAATATTTTTAAAGCTAAATACGTAAACTATATCATTTTCCATTACTACATTTTATGTATATCGCAGATATGGTTTGTAAAAAAATACATTGAGAATTTCATGTTTGAATATCTAAAATGCATTCCCATAAAGCTCAAGCAAAATGCAATATAGCCGAGCAACAGTTTTTATGTTTTTCTGATTTTCCAGGCAACGGATCTATCTCTCTTTCATATAAACTTCAGGGTTTTTAATGTAGTTTTTTATTAAAACAGTTCTGAGTATGAGAAAGAATCTGAACCTCATATCACTACGCTTTTTTATTTAAGTTACGAAAGGCTTAAACATAATAAGATTCGACTTAATTTTAATAGTTCATCACATCACATCGCATGATATCATCAAATTCGTTATTATTTTCATTACATCCTATAAAACGAAGTACTCTGCCACGTCTGTCTGTCTGTCTGTTCGCGATAAACTCAAAAACTACTAAACGGATTTTCATGTGGTTTTCACCAATAGATAAAGTGATTTCTAAGAAAGGTTTATGTAGATAATGAGTCAAGGTTTTCTTATTAACATGGTAGGACAACGTCCGCCGAGCGCGCTATTTTTATCCTGTCACTGTTTCCAATAGTGAAACCAAACAATTCAGTGACTCCGCGTCACTGAATTCGTCAGTGAATGGCGTCAGTAGCGCCATTTGTCATTCAACAACATCAATGACTTCGTTTTGTTTGAAATACGAACGACCGTTGAATCATATGGATATTTTCATAAAAAAATATTAAAATCGCGAATAAAAAATGGGAGGGTGGGGTTAGGAAAGTGTAAATTTGAGGTTATACGTCTTTTAGATGGCAAATAAAAAAATATAAAAAAGAAAAATTATTATCAACAAAATTGTAAAAAAAATCTGGATAGGTACACCCTAATCACCTAGAGGTATAAAATATACTTTTCAACCCATTCTCATACCAACCAAATGTATATTTAAAATCTCATAAAAATCGGTCCAGCCGTATCGGAGGAGTTCGACTACAAACACCGTGACACGTGATTTTTATATATTACATATTGTAAAATGCCGTCATAATTCTAAAATGTTTATTTTTTCCAATGTTTTAAGGTATTATCTATATCTATATATATCTATCTTCTATACTAATATTATAAAGTGGTTAAGTTTGTAAGCTTGTGAGGTTGTAGAGGGTAAAATGATGCAGACTATAATCAATTGTACAATTATTTTGAAATGCTGCTCGATTCAAATAAATAGTTGACGTATTTCTTCTCACGTCGAAAATTATCTCGTTGTTATTCTATACGGTAGGCTTGAAGATTTCATTTTGCTTTTGTGTTTGAAAGGCACGAAGTCGGACAATACTACTGCGGCGCTCTTCTCGTTCGATTTCTCTTTCTTCTTCAGTGCATTGAGTAGCAATGTTCCGAAACCTAATCGTATTACACCTCCTTTGGACTTTTTTTTTGTCTCGGCATTGTCTATACTAACTATACTGATATTATAAAGAGGTAAAGTTTGTGAGTTTGTGATGTTGTGGCGTTGTAAGGGGTAATCTCAGGTACTACTGGTCCGATATGAAAGTTGTTTCAGTGTTACATAGCTTATCTATCGAGGAAGATTATAGGGAATATCATCACGCTAAGACCTATAGGAGCGGAACACCAATGAAGAATGTTTCAAAATTGGGGTGTTTTTCCTCTGGAGCTTCCGCTACGTGTTAGTGTTTGCCCAAAGTATGAAGTCGCGGGCAGAGACTAGTATGTTGATAAATTAACAATATTGTTATTTAATATTGTGAGATTGAACTATATCTGTAGGAATGATCTTATCTGCTTGTATTCTATGATGATTTATGTTAAAAATTATCATTTCAAATGAAAATAAAATACTTTTAGATTCAGTCAAATTAAAATATTACCATCACACGCCACCGTGTAATATGACCCTGCATACTGTATGGTACCAACCACATAGCATCATGTATAACTAATTGTAAACAATATAAAAATATAACTATTCCAACAAATCTGTTATTTTTGGCGGTAGGTTTGTGTCTCGTCTGCATTTATTTTAAGATTTTCAGCGAATATAAAAAAATATATATATACAGAATATCTCCACTCTCAGCTACTATATTCAGATAAGGTAGTAACCCTTTATTAGGTACTTCCCGTGTATTTCAAGAGAAGCTAAGCCCCCGACTCAAGTATTTTCGCCTTTATTTCAAATTCCCAGAGCTTTCGTTGGGTGTCATAAATAATATTTATACTACGGGAGCCGAACACCTCATTCGGGACCGCCCCACACCTGATTCGAGTTATACAACTTTCGTAGATTTATTAGCCAAGCCTGTAGTAACAAGTATCATGTACAATTTACGATCTCTATAACAATATACATAGCTAAAATCTATTTCGCGTTCTAAATGAAAAAAAGCGAATACTTTTTTATATCGCTAATCCCGTTGTAGACATTTACTGAGGTTAAAAATTAAAAAAATAAAAACTAAAATCAAAAAGGAATTATCAATTCCATATAGCATGCAATTTTTTATTAATTCTTTTTTATTTGTTGCTTGTCATTCATGGTTCTCATTTTTAATTCTCCTAATAAATAGGTGAGTTTTATCGAAGTATATATAGTGAATACATTTTCTGTGTTAAAATATCTACTCATACCAGATTTCAGGAGGATCTGTTGAACAGTAAAGAAGTTGGTATACTTCAACGCCACCTAGTGGCGTGTTGCATTAAAATAGATAATATAAAAACATTTTCCATGAAAAAAACACTTAGTTAGTCCGGTGAAGCTGTAAGGACATACAAGGCCAATAGCGTAGTCAGTTCGAAAAAAAATCACTTAGATGTACAGACTTATATAATAATCGGTAAAACTGTGTTGGAGTTTACAACGGTGATCGATTTCAAATATCCATCTTTATATACGTATATGCAAGAGAAGAAAATATGTACCATCCGTTTTAAATTGTATTTAATTTTATATATAAAATAAATATTACTCTTTTTCTATTTGTCCAGGAAGAGGTTGTATTGTTTTTATTCTTAGCTATAAACTCCATTATTAATACCATCAAGAAAACGAATTTAAAAGATATTCAAAAATGAGTATTGATTCATTCAAGGTATCATCGCATTTGATACACTTTACGAATTATGATGACTGCTTGTACTGACAGACTGACAGACAGTTGGATATGGTAATTCACCATTCCATACTTTGTAGGCAAAACGTATTATATATATTTAACACGTGCTATAAAGCAAAGAGCATACAGTGACCCACATAAAGTGACCCTACGTTATTTTGACAGTTTAATATACAACAATCTTAGTCTATACATTTTAATGTTTCACCACAGCTTAAACTGATGTTTAATAATAATGTGGTCTAATATGGGAAACACGCTGAACCTAGAGGTAGGTTGTTTTGTTAGTGTAGCTGACGAAATTAACCTATCTATGTTTCGCGACAGATTTTCTACCTCAGACTAAATAAGGCTTAGATAAAGCCTTGCCACGCCTTAATAATGATTTTTCTATCCATGAAGGCTCTAGCTTATTCATTATGATTAAAACCTACGTCGATCGACGGGGTGTTCCAACCTACTAACCTGAATACATCAGGTACGGGGTACATCAGGAATATCACCTACAATAGTTTTTTTGTTTCTTGTTTTCTTTTTGTAGTTGAATTCCTTTTTTTTAATTTTAGTTTTTGTAGTTGAATTCCTTTTCTCCATTTATTCTTGTTCGTTGTTGTTTCTTTTTCAAATGTTTACCAATATTTAATGTTACATAATTTATTTTTTACATATTATTAATAATGTAAGTTGTATCGATGTGATAAAGTGTTGTATGTGTTCAGGCTATTACGCACCTTGTTATTATATTATTAATGGGACTGTTGACTGTTGCATTATCCACAATTGTAAATAAATAAATAGTGGCACGCTTCGGTGTGCCGTGTCCAAGGAACAACCTATGTATTAGAAGCGAGGATGGAGAATATATATACTTGTTTGGTTTACTACCAGAATACGGCATCCGTGACAGTGCGTCAGATATCTCAGTGATCAGATTTTTTTTTGGTTTCTATACTTACCACAAGGTAAAATGTAGTTATTTTGTTGTGTTGGTTAAAATAATGATACATTCTCTTTGTTTAAAACCTGATTTAACATACTAAAAGAAATCACTTACCGTCGTGCGAGTCGTACATGTAGATGATTTCTTTCCAACCATAATATAATATGGTGTCCACGATGGCTTTATGATAATCGGGTCTCATGCTTACAGCGTGGTCTATCAGCCCAGATGATGGAGGTATCACCTGTCAAAGATTATTAGTTTTAAAATCTTCATATCGGATCAAGATTGAATAAATATCTATCTTTAGATAAGCTTTTTAATTATATATTGTATACTTTACGTATATGTTATATTTATATGTATATTTATAAAACTATGTTTTGTATTTATTGAATAACACCGATTTTAAACTAAGAAGAAAGAAATACGAATTGTTATTTTATCTTCGTCGAATTATTCAATGCAAACTCAAGGCGTTTCGAGATTGATATGTTCAATAAAATCCACATTCATAAATATATTTTTAGAGAAAAAAATGTGAAACTAATCTATATTAATATTATAAAGAGGTAAAGTTTGTGAGTTTGTGAAGTTGTAGGGGGTAATCTCAGTAAGTACTAAACCGATTTTGAAAATTCTTTTACCAAAAGAAAGCCACGTTATTTGTGAATGTCATAGGTTATATATCATCACGCTAACACAAATAGGAGCGGAGCAACAATGAAGAATGTTTTAAAATCGGGGTTTTATTTCCTTTTGAGAGCTTGCGCTGTGTGTTAGCCCAAAATAACTATTCCACGCGTACAAATTCGTGGGCAGAAGCTATTTATTAATTATATTATTATCTATACTAATATTATAAAGAGGTAAAGTTTGTGAGGTTGAAGATGGTAATATAATGGGAGTCGGAGAAAATATGTTTGAACGAAAACGTTTCTTACGAACGCTGCCTTAACGATGAGAGATATATGATTGAGTTCTAGAAAAAACTTGTACCTTGATAATACCTATTCCGCCCAACGAATTGGACACGGGTCAGCTAGTTGAATATAATACAATTCCGAAGTTATTATGCATTTTTGAATCATTTCTCGTGATGTCAGAGTAGTCAACATAAATTGCAATCTGCTTGTCTAAAGAAACTACCTATTCTCAATTTCTATTAAAGTGATGATTTCAATTTAAATAATTTAAATAGAGTTGCATTAATGGATATTTTGGTTTATTATGTATATAGGTATGTGTCACTTAAATAAATTATTGAAACCGGAACGTTTGATAAACGATAACGTCGTGACGAAAACACATCGTGCTGGTAAAGCTTGTGAATAGGAAGTATACCGCCAATTAAAATGAACGCGTTCCAGTTTTATTTTATTTTATATATAGTACCTGTACTTGAGAGTTCGTTTCTTTTTTAGCTCGGTCAATTTAGTTTTATCCAGCTATCACATTGGGCAATAATTATACATGACGTTATATGTGATTGTATTCAACTATTAAGCTTACAGATTGTAAAAGAAAAAACATAATCATATATATTAATACGTGAAGCCTAAACTTTGTATCCCTTTTTGAGAGAAATGCGCGAACGTATGAACGTGAAAATTGGCATAGTTAAAGTTTATATGGAGCAGAAGTGCAGAAAGCTATTTATTTTATATAAAATGCATTAGAAGTACATTAAATTAATTAAAATATGCATTACTCACACTACTGCTTCAATATTACACAACATATACACACACATGTAAATAAAAAAGATATTTTGACATCAATAAAGTACTTCAAAAAAGGTTGTTAAGGAGGTTGCTATGCTCGACTATATGTATTATTTTACTCTTACGTTCCAATTACCCTTTCTCAATCTACATTCTACAATGATATTATAGCATAATATACCCTTTGACAAAAGAACCCCAATAAAATTCAAACTTTAAAAAATCAATGAACTATGGTTGATTGTCGACCTCTGGGCGCCCACTAGTTTTAATAATAAAGTATAATCATACACTCTATTTCAACCAGTCTTCTCGTAGGTTATCACATCCATTGTCGAGTATGTAATGATATTATAAGTAACAAGATGGTGGCCGTTTTATTAAAACTTTCCAAGGAGTTTTTGTGACATGTCAGAATCCATATTATCCATATTAATGATATTATTTCCCATCCACTTCGCTTACAATAACCAAACTATATTACGTAAAACACCACTAATATTACAAAATGTAATGCCAAATAACATGAGATTATGAATAATATAAAACCAGTACATGACACTCCATAAACTCCAATCATGCTTGCACCTTAATTATAAGCTTATAAATATTTAGCAAGTATGAAACTTTGACTGTTTGTCTTACCTTTTCAGGAAACCAAGGTGTCACAAATGGCATCTGAAAGGTATTTGTGTAGGAGTGCAGTGTGTCAAACGACTCTGGTGTCACCGCGCCGAGCATCGCGAACACTCCGCGAGCGAACTGGTTGCAGACTGCATCAAGTACACACATCTCAAACAAACAAACAAACAAACAAACAAACAAACAAACAAACAAACAAACAAACTCTTCAGCTTTATATATTAGTATAGATTTTCTGAGATGTGTGTACTTGATGCAAACAAACAAACAAACAAACAAACAAACAAACAAACAAACAAACAAACAAACAAACAAACAAACAAACAAACAAACAAACAAACAAACAAACAAACAAACAAACAAACAAACAAACAAACAAACAAACAAACAAACAATGTTTGTTTGTTTGTTTGTTTGTTTGTTTGTTTGTTTGTTTGTTTGTTTGTTTGTTTGTTTGTTTGTTTGGTTGAACGCTAGGATCTCAGGAACTACCATTCCGATTTGAGAAAATCCTTCGGTTTTAAATAGCTCATTTATCGAGGAAGGCTATAGGCTATATATCATCACGCTAAGACCAATAGAAGCAGAGCACCAATGAAGAATGTTTCAAAATCGGGCACTTTTTTCCTTTTGAGAGATTTCGTTAGTTGTAGCAATAATATTCCTTGAATAGGACAGGCGAAGGAATTAATCCATACTGCCAATACTGAAGTTATGTAGTAAGTATCAAAACTAACATTTTCAAAGTTTTTTTTT
>MU158877.1:367734-383609 GCA_015888305.1 Antheraea pernyi | reverse complement strand
CTCACTTTTATTTGGACATTTTTAAGCCCAAATATTAACTTTCATGCCAATATTGTCCTAAGAATTACAAAGACAAGAAAGAAATAATGACCCAAATCGGTGCGTCCGTTTTGAAGTGATGTGCTTACATACATTCGACAATTGTTTTTTTTAAATATAAATCTTATAATTTGAAGCATACTCGACACAAGTTCTTCTCTCTTAGTTTTCGATTCTTTTATTATTCTATTGAGTAAAAAGCAGATATGTAGAGTACTTGTTAAAAACAAGCCCACAAACCATACTTGTTCCAGTTATTTTTGCTATAACTAAGAATGGGAACTGTAACACCACTTGTACCAATGACACGAGTATTTTTATTTAATTTTATACATTTAGCATACCAACATATATATTACACATAGATATAATCACATATGGTCAATTACAACATAAAATTACAGTGTAATAATTACAATTATAGGCATGAAATTAATAGATGACAATAAAATTAATTCTAATTAGAAACTATATAGACAGAATAATAGATTAATTTTATTGTATGTATGTATTGCTTCTTTGCGGTAAAAATGGAATTAGGTGTTGATATTACACAAAACGGCGGCGAAGATAACATTAAACCAATAGATGAAGCCGAAGTTGTTGAGACAATTAAAAGTCTCAAACTAGACAAATCACCTGGATCGGACGGTATCACGAATGAAGCTTTGAAGACAGCAGATTACATTCTGGCCCCATACCTGGCTGAACTGTTCAATATGATTCTACAAAGTTCCAAAACACCTTCACAATGGTCTGACTCTAACATTATTCTAATCTACAAGAAAGGTGACCCTAATGCAATAAGCAACTACAGACCTATTAGCTTACTACCAACTCTATATAAGCTGTTCTCCACCATAATTAACACAAGAATTAGTCCTGCAATAGAATCTAGACAGCCAGTAGAGCAGGCCGGCTTCAGGAAAGGGTTCTCCACCATTGACCATATCCACACCCTGGAACTCATTATAGAAAAATATCAAGAACAACAAAGACCCTTATACATTGCATTTGTTGACTATCAAAAAGCCTTCGACACAGTAACACACACATGCATATGGGAAAGTTTGAGAGAACAAGGAGTTCACGAAATATACATCAAGGTCTTAAGAAGTATATATAATAACAACGTGGGCAGAATTAAACTAGATACCTTAGGTCCAACCTTTCCCATAATGAGAGGAATAATTATAATATAATTTGTATATTTTTTCATTTCTATTTTTTGTATGTTTCTTTAAAAAAACGTGGGTGAAACCTCAGTGCACAGCTATGTTATAACAATTTTTGAAATCACGTAGCCTGTCTATGTATCTGTAACGCTTTAATGGCTAAACTACTTGACGAAATTTAATATAGAGTAAGCTTGAACCTCAATAAAAGAAATAGTAATATTATTTATCCAACCGCGATAACTGATATTTACGCGGACGAAGTTGCGGGCAACAGCTAGTTTATAAATATATAGGATACATTAAAGATGTTATGAATGTTATACAAAGTTATATCTAAATATACATATAAATAGGTCTGGTTTTATGAATAGCCTTAGTTTCATTAATTTTGTTTACTTATTGATTTAGTAATAAGTTTTTTTTAAATAACATCAACATGGCGTCAATTGTCGAGATCGGTATTAGCTTGTAAATCTCTTGCTAGTATAGAAGTCTTTATTATTTTTTGCTTGTAATATCTGAATGAGCGAATTTCGCTAAAAGTTTTACAAAAAACATATCGCAGTACACTCAGAGTGAAATATTATCAAAATACATTTTTTTATTAAAATTATTAGCCTAATTTCCGAACAACCAAATGCTTTCCTACGTCATATTATTATACTAGCTTCTGCCCGCGACTAAGTCAGCGTGGAATAGTTATATATATATATAAGCCTATCTATAGCTTTCCTCGATAAATGAGCTATCCAACACTGAAAGAATTGTTCAGATTGAGTTCAGTAGTTCTTGAGATTAGATTTTATAATATTAAGTATAGATTACCTACAACCTATTTATTCTATTATACATAAATCACGACATTATCAACGTTATTATGAAAAAGTTATTAGTACCTACGAGTTGGGTAACTTAATTTTTTATGTTATATATTAGTAAACTATATGAGAATACATCGCATGATGTTAAATGGGCACTGTCACTATTTATAATCGGCATCAGAAAGGCTCAAGGATTTTGATTACTCTTAGTTAGAATCTTGAAGTGTGAGTTGATATGCCACACGTTCAAATAGCTAATATTATCCTTTTACTGGAACACAGTAGCGCGGGCACTAATGCTTTGCGGCTGAAATAGGTATGGCGTTAATGCTTCCGTAGTTTCTAGACCGCTATGTTTTTTATTAATTAGTTTGTACTTTTTCGTACCTCTGTTTCTTTATATCCCGAGAATGATATGGAAATCGTTTATTAGAATGACATACTAGGCATCTTTTACAGGCTTTAAGATGTTAGGAGGTTGTTTATAATAGTAAAATCTTTGATCGATTTCGCTTTCAATTCACAGGAAATACCGTTCCGAAGTTACATTCTCTTATGTCATATTAGGAAGTAACGCTTTACGAACATTTCTCTTTCATATATTTACATATAAACATATAACTTAAGCTATGTTATCTGGTAACGCCATTGATATATAAAAACTCTAGATGCACACATAACGTTTCACAGCTGGCACATAAAAATGAGTCCATAAATTTTGATTTTGCACTCATTTCAAATAGTCTCACGTTGCTTGCGTCCTTGTAAAAACAACTTTAAATCATTCAGATAGGGTTGAATTTGCAAAATCATAAGTTTGTCACATTACTAGAACCACGTATGTATATTGAGGAGTTTTGCGGCCGGTTTTGAGTGCTACTTTAATTCGAGACTGTGCGTCTTGGCTTTTAATATGTCAATGGGTAACGCACATCGTTTTTTTTGTCATAGGCTGCACAAACCGCGTTTTTAGATTTCCATTTAGTATAACTTTCGACTCGGTGAAGCTACCACGTTTTTTGAAGTTTCAGTCGACAGCTCTTATCAGAGTCTATCGATATAAAATATTAGTGTAAAATCGTGACGGTGTATAATAAGGTGTTAAAACGAAAACAATATCAAAAAATATATAATGTCAGCCTATAGGAGTCGAAAAGCCAAATCTAAATACAAAAATCATATAGGGTTGTAGAGAACATCTCAAAACCAATCGAATGGTACGAATAAAATACCATATGACCGAGTCAAACAGTGGCGGCAACGTAAAAGAGTGAAACCGGCCGAGCGGATCACACAGACCTATAATTAATGAAGTTTTAACATAGTAATTATTTGTTAGATTGATTTATTTCCTGAACCCGTTAAATGGAATAATTTCCATCATAAACAAAATATGGAGGGCTTCTTATGATTATGACATACTTAAATAATAATAATTTATATAGAAAATATCCCCTGTTACGAGACGTATTCACGTACAACAAACGGCCGTGTCATGACACAGCCACACCACTTTTTTTTATCACAGACTGGATCCAATAACTGCTGGATATGGTCCCTCGTCATAATATAAGCGCAATTGTATTTTTATGATTTTAATACTGCTGTTAATTGTAGATTACGAGAACCACCACCAAGTTAAACCACTGGGCGACCACTAGTATCGGTTAATGCCTAAAATTATTTTATTCTTTTATCCTATCTAATAATTGTGTTTCGTAGATGATTTTCGTTAAATTTGATGTTATGCTTTGACCTTCGGAATATATTGCATTGCTGTTTGGTTAAGGGTAAATGATAATAGTGAACAGCCTAAGTACCGGAATCGTCGCGACGGGAAGATTGCCAAAGCAAACTATAACATGTGCATTGTTAAATTTAGCAAACAAGTACGATAATTTACATCTTATATAACTATATAATTAAATGCTTAAAATGCACATAATAAATAAAAGCAAGAAAACATAAGATATGAATTAAAATACAATTGATGTTTAAGTCTCACCGAGTTAAGATTTCTGAAACAATGTCATGGGAATAAATGGTAAAATAAAAAATAACCTCTTACGAAGGTCTTCAAAAACAAAATATTTTAGCTTCCATATTTATTATTTTCTTAAACTACTAGCGGTCTCAGCGGACGTTTCCCTGCCTTGATAATAAAAAAAATAGGATTCAACCGCAGCGCCACCTACAGGGACCAATTGTATATCTAAACCATTATTGAATCCGCTCACAAAAAAAAAATGATCAAAATCTATGCAGCCATTTAGGAGGAGTTCAGTCACATACACACGGACAGAAGAATTATGTTTATAAAGATGTCTATAATGAAAGAGTAAAGAGAAAAATCTGTATATTTAAATTATTTGAGAAAAAACACACTTACGGGGCTTTAGAATAGTTTATAGAAAATATTTGGAGGGTTTTTGAAATTCTTGTCAGTCCGTTTGTCTGTAGTCTGTACGCACTGTTAAACTATTGAATTGATTTAAATACCATTTAGTATGCTAATAGTTTAGTAGACTGTAATATTATTCACTGGCAGATAACTCATCTTATAAGAAGTAACTTAGACTATTTTATTTTGTTACTCAAGACTTCGTCCGCAATATCCTACTATCTTCTAATTGGTTGCACCGACTTTCACGGGGCTTTTACGGGCAGATAACTAGCGGGCTCGGAAGACGTTGTCCCACCCCGATAATAAAATGAAAACCTTGACAAATTATACCTAAACTTTCCCCGTTAATCATCATTCTATCTACTGGTGAAAATGGCATGAAAATTGTCATTTTTTGACTTTATCGCGAACAGATAAACTGACAGAGGACTTTCTTTGTAACCGACTTTCAAAAAGGGGGAGGTTACTATGTTCGGTTGTATGTATTTTTTTATGTATGTTAACCGATATTTTCGTCAATTGTGAACCGATTTTAATGGCTCTTTTTTATTTGAAATTGTACACTATGTAGTAATTAACTTCTACCTGTGCATTCGTCCGTATGAAATTGATTAAAAACATGTTACAACCGCGTGAGACGTGTGCCTTACTGGACTCCAAGAATAAATATACAGAATTGAAAGTCATATATCTGTATGTAATATGAATAATTCATCATCTTCTTCATCATCTTCTCATCATTATCATCATCATCTTTTTGGTCAAATTGGCGGCTAAATTGTTTTATTTACCGCGTTTGCTTCTACATAACTCAGTGATTATAGCAACGTATAAGAATAACTTAAGTATATCGACAATACGGGCATATTATATCTATATAATAAAAGATTTAAGATATATTGTTCGATAATGTATAGCTTATAATTTGCATTACTTTCTTATATAGTGTTAGTGAGCACTGAGTTCGGTATATAGTAGGTTGAAGTCCCATATACTATTTGTATTCATATATCTAATGTACACGTTACATGTTACAGTTGGCGTGCGTGACGTTGTTACAAATGTTTTTGAAAAAGCTTTTCTGTAATGTACACACCCACTCACAATGTTACATTCTTTAATACATTGTTTAAAAAACGCGTGCGGAGCCGCGGGTAACAGCTAGTAATTTAATAAAGTATGCTTGTTTTTTATTACTTAATGAAAACTCTTAAGCTTTTATTCGTACTATTGAGCCACAGCTACTTGTGTGGTAATAATGCTATCTCACCAACACAACTGGCATAATTCTAATAATATTATCGTTTTCAGAATATATATTAATTTTAAAAGAAGTTCTAAATATATATTTTTTGTTTATTATAGTAGCTCGACAAAATGACTGCACTATGCCTGATGGTAAGCACAGTACAACCCAAAAACAATGGCGACCATCGAGTGACACACTATCCATCGCTGGTCGCCGCTGTCATGCCGGCCTGCAAAAAGCTGGATATGTACAGGCTGATCCCGAAACGCGACCCGCAGAAGCAAATCACTATGACGGGCTTTTTCGCCATATAAGTGGTGGTTGCGACCCAGTCAGGCTGTAAAACCCTACCACCCTGCTATCGCCATTGCCTCCTTCGTTATTCAGCAGGGTGCACCAGGTGCAGGTGAGGTTGGCTTGGGTGTCACAAGTCGTATGATGTTATTCGACACCCCTTACACTCCAAAAATCCATTTAATATTAACTAAATAGTACAATAAAAATGATGCAGTTATGTTTATTTTCGAATGGAAACGTTCGTAGAACCGAACTCTCATCAATCAAATATAAAATGTTTTTTTTATAACCATGTTTCCGAAGTTAACCTGACTTGTTCAAATATATTCATGGTAAAATACAAACTAACGAATAGTTCCAATTACTTACCGAACTGGATTGAGAGTAAAATTTTTGTGAATGTTATCTTTAATCAAGGCTTTTATTTTAATTCCAATATATGTAAAATTTGAGTAGAGCGGTATTTATTTTATGTTCGCGATTACATCCACATAGTGTTTCATACATAAAAATTTTAGAATATAAAAGTCGTATGTGTTTTTATGTTCATTCTCGATTCTCGAAACGCTTCGTGCTATTACCAGCAGCGAGTCGTGCCTCACACTCGATTCATGTCTCGAAACGTAAAGAAAAAAGGTCTCACTCCGTATTAAGAAAATTGTGGATATGTATGAAATTTGAGATAGTGAAAGTACACATAGAGAGAAGAGAGTATTATATAAAGGCGATTGTAGAGTGACAAGTCTCTAACAATTGTTACTGGCAGTCGTGAGGTTTTTCTAACGGACCGTCAGTTGTAAATTACAAACCGTGAGATGACGAAAAATATATGTATGAAGATGGGAAATTAAAACGTGTAGTTGGAAGTGTGAGAGTTTTGGGGGTGTCACCTGTTTTACATTACGAATATTTGTGACTGTTTAAGTTAAAACGTTGTTTTATTAGTAAAGAAGACATGCGCTATCTATCTGTGATGTTATTTCTTGCTTTTTGAAGATGTGCGAGGAGGAAGGCGTCTCTGAACATAGCATTCTGTAAGGCTCTCCGTCATATATAATATGTGGTCTGCAGTCAACCGTATCTCAAGGGCTTCACTACTTTCCTTCGATTTGCATGCAGCCTGCAAATTCCACGCTGCAAACGTATATGATTTTTTTTTCGCACTGACTACGCTATTCCAAGACTAAGCAAGGTCTTAACAGCTTCACCGGACTACTAAGGCAAGCGCTTTTTGACAACTAGCTCAAGGGTGCCCGGCAAACCTCGGCTTTGGGTGTTGCCTGATAGATGCAATTCGCGACCTAAATGAGCTAACCTAAGCTAAAATAACTATTCATACATATATGAGTTGTTGAAACATATATGTGTACCAAGCATACATACCTTAACAACCCTTATATATATTTCGTATCGAATAATACATGTATATGATGATTTTAAAGACGAAATGTTTTACTCAAGCGTATTTCTTACTATCATGTTCTCAGGAGACTCATTCTCTTTTGAGCATTACTATATAATTATTTAATTTTTAGCACACATTTTATGATTGCCGATATGTAAACATGACAAAAAACGTACATTTTGTAAATTATGTTTTCGAGTGTTCAGTAGAAAATGACGCGATTCTAGTATTGCCCCATGATGCAATGAATGCAATGGTTCAGGTGGCGGAGGCAATAGGGGCAATTTCACTTTACTATTAAGGCAATAGAATCCGGTCGTTTCTTCAGCAAACTTCAATGCACTATAATGCTTGCAAACAACGTCCATTGGACCAATGCGTAATGCGTATAAAATGATGCGGACTATAATCAATTGTACAATTATTTAGAAATGCTGCTCGATTCAAATAAATAGCCGAAAAATTTCTTCTTTCGTCGAAAATTATCTCGTTGTTGATTTATACGGTAGGCTTGAAGATTTAATTTTGCTCGTGTTTGAAAAGCACGAAGTCGGGCAATACTACTGCCGCGCTCTTCTCGTTCGATTTCTCTTTCTTCTTCAGTGAATTGAGTAGCAATGTTCCGAAACCTAATCGTATTACACCTCCTTTGGGATTTTTTTGTTGTCTTGGCATTGTAATTAATAATACCTGCACACTAAGATTTATTGATAACACTTGCACAAAACAATCAGTCGGTAACATTTAAACGCTTTCTTACATTGTTAATAACCGATGTAGCTTAACTATTAGCCAGTTGCAGGTAAAAATAAGTTTGAAAGTGAGAGACACATTGCTGAGGCATCTAACTATTACTACAATAGTAGTATACCACTAAAATTCGAAAAATGCAATTACGTGTGATTACAAGATGTGATGAGGAATATATACGCGAATGCCTCACATATTTATTATACCTATGATCGGCAGACTAGACAGTGCGCAGTTGATAGTGATTTGGGTATCTGGAAACGGTTTACAATTTCATATTCATCAAAACTATAACTATATATTGTTATGATAAATGTACCTATTCCTGCTAAATGACAATTCTCCATAAAATCAATTAGGTAAAAAATATATGTTACACATAATTACGATATAAGTTAATCATCGAAACCATACCTATTAAATCCAAGATAAAAATAGTACAAATTCACTCATCAACGTAGATACAACAAAAAATACAGAGGGTGAAGATGGATTAAATAAGACAATTCACTTTATTTTCAAGTTCATTAAATTTAGCTCCTCTGACAGGCTTTTAAGGTAATTGCGTTAGGCTGCAATTACAATGAAAGGTATGCCAGCCTGTGCTGGGTTACTGAGTGTCTATTAACAACAATGAACTGACAATAACAGAAGTATCTCAACGTCATTGACTCTTATTGTTTTCTTTACTTATCGGGCTATTATTATAACTGATGAATGTTTCTTATTCAAAAGAAGGAATATAATAACAGAATCAGTAATGAATTTCTATCGAGTATCGTTTAAGAATTTTTAGAAATGAAATTACGATCACTATATAACAAGCTACTCTTGAATTTCTATTTTTTTTCTCGAACTGCCTACGCTATTTACCTGGCAAGGTCCTTAACAGCTTCACCGGAATACAAAATGTTTGTTATTCTTATTTGTTATAAAAATTATGGACGATATTAATATCATAAGGACTAATTTAATATCGAACAAAATAACGATTTTTTAAATAAAACATTAACTAATGGATTATCAAGACTGTTTTAACTACTTTCTACCATTAAAAACGGAATAGTTCCATTTCAAAATTAGTTAAGAATAAATAATATGATGGCATAAGTTATGCAAAACTCATATGTACGTATTTGTACGTACCCATATTTTCGTATATATTTTTATAAGTGGTAAAGGCACGCTGAAGCCATTACTTTTTTCAGCATGAGTGGCTCGACTCGTCGGGGTGGTACCACCGTCTCAGAGAAAACTGACGTTAAGTAACAGTGCTTACATTGTTGCGTTTCGTTCAGTCAGTGAGAGCGCTGGAGGCCCATCTCCCGTTTCCCCCTTTCCGTCCCGCCGCCCCCAAACACAGGTTAGCAACGCATTTGTGACTCCACTAGTGTTGCTAGTATCTATGGACGGCGGTGATCACTTAACATCAGGTGCCCCGCCAGTCCGTTTGCCTCCAACGATACAAAAAAAAAAGTATAATAAATTCATTCAAATGTAATTCAAATTAACTGGAACTACAGCTTCGCACGCGTTTCGTTATTATTTGCCTAAATTATTATTTATTTATCATCACTATTTTATTGTGATAAATATTAAAAATTAATGACAGAAATGCTATCACCACGGAAAAAAATGTGTGGCTGCCGAATTCGTTTTGATAGGACAGACAGACGGTATTAACTTTTATAGACACAGATATATATTTAGATACTAATATATTTTTATACAAAAATAATTAAATTACAGTTAATAGTAATACACGTACTATGAAATAACGACTATCAGCTTAACTCAGAAATTTAATAATTAAATTTAACATTTATTAACTTCATTAAAACTTTGAGGCACCTTTGTTTCCTCGCCGCCAGCCTGTTTTGTCGCAGTGACACGACACCAGATTCATAAACAGCAATTTAAATAATTTTAATGGTTTTATTTTGTTAAAAATAAGGGAACATAATGTAAATATTCCTAATAAATGGAATTTATTTAACGTGTTCTGTAAATGTAAAAGCCTGTAGTTACTTATTAATAAATTATAATAATTAGGAAAGATATCCTCTCGTATATATATCTGTATATTATTTTAAAGTATTTTATATTCTCGTAACTTTTTGATTGGATCTATCCCTCGGAAAATGTGTATATTTTTTCTGGATGAAGTTTATCTATGCCCTTTTTATATTTCCTGACAACGTGTATGCTAAATTTCATAATGACCGGTTGAATATTATTAAAAGGCGTGAACGGGTAACAAACAAACAAATAGAAAAACTTACTTTCTCATTTACATATTACATTTACAATATTAGTTAGGTTTTTATCTACTTCACGTTATGCATGGTTTCAAGATTTTTTCATTTTCATACAATGTATAAATAAGAAACACATAATAATTCTCTATACTATTTATATATATATATATATATATATATATATGGTTAAAGTATATACGGCCAAATATAAACTGCATTTGTGACTAAAAAGCCACTATTATTGCGACCGACGAGCTTAAAGCTGAGTTTAGAGACCACAAGCTTACAGTTGAATCTCACTTACTTTATTTAATAGGTTTATGCAATAAAATATCAAGGTAAAGCCCGTGGTCACATAATTCCAATTCAAAATATGTTTTTTTATTAATCGCTATTAGCTAACACGAAGCGTAGCCACTTTCTATAGCCTAGCCAGTTTTAATACTTTGTATCTGGAAAAAAAAGTACTTTCTTCAAGTTAATATCTTGGTAAAGTTTCTGTATAATATTATTTGTGAAATAATGAATACTCATTTTAAAATAAAATAAGATTATTCTACTAACGCTTCTTTTAATATTTAAATACGATGAAACCAAACACTACTTTAAAACGAATTGGTGATTTCAAACACCAAAATATGTTTTATAACTGCATTTTTGACATAGACATATAGCTGAACCCATCTTCGAAGGGCTAAATGTCATCACTTGGAGTTTCTTACTATAGTAAGTTAATCTAGATAACATAGCACCATATCTAATGTTTTGATTCCAATATTAATACCAATATTACTATGATTCTGTTTTTAGTAATATATTTAGTCTGGTCATAGATACTGTTACAATTAAAAATAAACAAAATGTTACATTTGAATTTGGAGTCTGTCATTTTTATATGATTATTTATTGAGTTTTCTCATTTTGGCGCCAATACATTGTACAATATTTTGAGATATTAAAATAGAGTGGGGTTATAAAGAGAACCGAATCGCTGTGATTGCATTACGCAAAGTATGTATAGAGCCAAATGCAGTATTTAAAACTCTCCATACGCTTGGTATTAGTAAAATGTAATGTAATACAGTAATATACAAAACTCATTGTACACATTAATGCCACAGTAACTTATCCTGTCTATAACATTGTCACCTTTCCACGACTTAAAATTACCCCTAAAGAATGAACGGAATTAGATTTTCGGAATTTCACATAGAATAAAATCACGATGTTGTAGGTGGTAGAGCCACGGTGAAACTATTACTGGTTTCAGCATGAATGGGTCGGCTCAACCAGAGTAGTACCACCCTCTCAGAGAGAACCGACGTGAAGTAACAGTGCTTGCATTGTTGCGTTTCGTTCGGTCAGTGAGAGCGCCGGAGACCCACCTACTCTCCTTCCTTCTTCCCTTCCTCTCCCCCCCCCAATACAGGCTGGCAACGCACTTGCGACTCTCCTCATGTTGCAAGTGTCTATGGACGGTGGTGATCACTTAACATCAGGTGACTCATCTGTTCGTTTGCCTCCTATGATATAAAAAAAAACAATGCAAGTGATTTTTTTTCGAATCGTAGGCATTTTACTGAAAATTTACGGAGAATTAATCAATTCAAGGCATTAAAATCGTGGTTTTAACCTTAACTTAATAATTGAACACAAGATAGACAAGATATCCAACTATAAATGTTATTTTCCGTCTGCGTATTAGATAGAGCACGGAAAACATAATAAATACAATCATTCTGATGATAGACGCATGTTAAAAACTGAGTACAATATTAATTTAAATCATCCAATCATTTTGAACTGAGACATGGGCGCCGCCATGTTGGCCTTGGCTGCTCTGCCGAACGCCTTTCACTTTACCTCCGCGGTCGGCTGTAATACGACATACAATAGATGGGCGAAAAAATTGGACAATTGGCTAGAGATCATATAAAAATACAAGCCACTTTTCTGGAATATATTTATAATACACCATTATTTTTTTACGATTATGAAAAACACTTATTAGGCAATTAATATCGGAGTGAATAGTGGCTTGAACTGGTAGGTAGTGTAGTCAAATCACTTGTTCCTCACCTCCATTGAGTTGCAGGTTTAATATAAGGAAAGACGTGGACTGTATTTTTAGCGGTCTGCGAGGGCAAAAGTATTACGGATACATGCTCAGTCGCGGGATTCAAAGTTCTACAATCGATTGAATTGGGAAAAAGAAAACATACACACTTATTTGGCTGAAGTGCGGCTTGCGTATCACTGCTATGCTGCTGCAATGGAAGCACTATTATTCCTAAGCGTATTGCGCCCGTTCACAAAATATACATATTTTTACTCGCGGCGTGGGTTGCGTTAGTTCACGGCACAGTGCGTTCACGTATCACACGCGGCGCGTTGACGAAGACTGACCGCGCGTGGCTTGCACGATTACATGATTTACACTAGCGGTATGTTTAAGGAAAATAATTCTAGGCGTGGGGAGTAATAGGAGTTTCCCTCGCGGATTGCAACAAAACTAACTATCAATAAAATAACTACAAAATATTACAAATATTACGTAGACAAAGTCTATAAACCTAGATCATAACACCGTAATAATGACTATCCTTACTATATCCTAATATTATAAATGCGAATGTATTAACTACACAACTGATCATGATGCGATTATACATGCATTTAGTAAGGGCTATTGTTTATCTAAAGAGAGTGAGAATACAATAAAAAAGGTGAAACAATTTAACCGAAAATGAAATCACGTTTTCACTTGGAATTGCCGTCAAAATACAACACAAAAGCAATACCACTTGTATTTATTGTTCGTCACAAAATTTGAAACGTCTTCAGCTTCCATATAAGATTACGAACTTTAGTTTACGTTAGAGGCACTTAACCAAAAGTAAGGTACGCTTCATGAATCTCACCGAATACTAGCAGAACTCATTAACCAAGTCCCAACTATAAGTACATAATATTATTATTGTTTAAGCCGTAAAATTATCAAATAACAAATAATTGATTTAATTACCGTAGTGATACCGTAATTGCATATTAAATTAACATAGGGCTTTTAATTTCTTATAGTTATTATTTTATTGTTATATATTACAAAATGTCGACGTAATCATAAATTAAAGAAAGTTATATTAAATTATAGACTTATATTAATTAAATAAACGATTTGAAACGTAGCAAGTACATAAAATATTACTCGAATGGAGTTAAATATCAAAACAGACTAAAGGTGTATCTAAAAAAAATCACGTTGAAATTCCACCGTAGAAGGTCGGAAAATGCTTGCCATTAAAGTAAATAGGCGCGAGAGTCTGTGGCTCACGCTCATTCTCTTTCACGGTCAATTTACTTTTGTTTCTCTTTTTTTAATTTCCGCATCAGTATTATCTTATTATACCTATTCACGAGCAGACATTAAAATATGTTGTTTTTTTATCTATTGTCATATTTTAAGACGAAATAAGTTGCGGGTCGGCTATTGTCGCTCAATGACGGGAGATAAGGTTTTCTTGTCTGTGAGATAATTTAAATTTGTCTCACCAAGTCTGAACTGTTGTTCTCTGTAAAGGGCTTTACGAGCACATTTCAGATTTTTATATTCTTGACATTTTATCTAGTCTTCTTATTTACTTACTTTTATTTTCTAATTTTCCGTGGCGGCAGTTAAAAGGGTTAATTGAGTTTATAAAATCTCACAAGATTACATGAGCTAGTTGTAAGAAAGCAAAATTATTCGACTGTACTAAAAGTGTAAGGTTTAAAGGTAATATTTTCAAATTAAAACTTTAAATTAATTTGACAATTAAAGTATATTGTAAATTCTAATCCATAGCCATGTAATTATTATACGGGTAGTGATAAGAAACTGGGATTATTAATTACTAGCCGACCCGTGCCCACTTCGTTGGGCATTATAGGCATTATCAAATTACAACTTTTGTCTAGAACTCAATCATATATCTCTCATAGTTTATTATCAAACTACAAACTTTTCTCTAGAACTCAATCATATATCTCTCATTGTTAAGGCAGCGTCCGTAAGAAACGTTTTCGTTCGACCATTTTTCTCCGACTCCCCAGACATTACCCCCTACAATCTCACAAACTTTACCTCGTTATAATATTATTACAGATAATATAATTAGTTAATAGCTTCTGCCCGCGACTTCGTACGCGTGGAATAGTTATTTTGGGTTAAGACGCAACGGAAGCTCTCAAATGGAAAAAATACTCCGATTTTAAAACATTTTTCATTGTTGCTCCGCTCCTATTGGTCTTAGCGTGATGATATATAGCCTATGACACTCACAAATAACGTGGCTTTTTATTGGTAAAAGAATAGGTTTAGTAGTTCCTGAGATTACCCCCTATAACGTCACAACGTCACAAACTCCAAACAACCATCCCGGCAAGAACGAAGAAGTTCGAAAATTCTTATCTTTGTCGTACTGTGAAGATGTGGAATAGCCTCCCAGCCAATGTGTTCCCTTCCTCTTATGACATGGGGTCCTTCAAACAAGGCTTGAAGAGGCATATGTGCAGGTCGGCATGATAGCTACGACTACCGTTGTTATTTAACACCGACGGTCACCGTTACTTATGGACTGTACTGTACTTTCCATCAGGTACCGTACAGTCACTTTGCCGAACCAGTTTAAAAAAAAAAAAACTCACAAACTTTACCTCTTTATACTATTATAGTATAGATGAACTTACTTGACATAATCTTTTTGTGATGGATTAAAATACATTTAAATTTTGTAATTCAACGTATTATGGATGGGTAAGTTATATTTTAGTATCTAATAGTTAATGCTGCCTCTAAAATACCCCGACGTTATTATTTGAGTCACATAACTAGCCATTTTATTAGATGTGTAAGTAAATTATGCGGAACAATGTAATTAACTTTTTGCACTAATTATTTTTATTAAAATAATAGTGATTTTAAAATATAACTCTCCAAAAACATAATAATATTCAGCTCTTATATTTATTTTAAGACGGATGATTTACCGGTAATGCTTTCAGTAAGATAAATGATAGGTTTTGACTTGACCCGTTTTATGGATATTATCAGTAGTACCTACAGACGCTGCTGCATGTCCTTTAAGTACTAAACGCAGAGAAAAATTGACGTGAAATATAAAACTAAATTGAACAAAATACTGTAAATAAAGCGGTTTCTGAGAAACGTATTTTACAGTTATTGCCTTAAGGTATTATAGTTGTATCGAAATTCGTCTCTTGTACATTAAAAAGGATAGCGTAGTATTAATAGTTATTCCTAAAAGGAGATATGATATACTCTTTCAATGTTCTCGGAATTTTGGAATAAAGCTAAATAGCTATGATTCCTAATATAAAGATTTGTATCCAAGAAATATAAGTCAGTAAAATATTAGTAAAAATATACTATACGTGCGTACTATACGTACTATATACGTATATATATATATATA
>MU158877.1:340630-367370 GCA_015888305.1 Antheraea pernyi | reverse complement strand
TATATATATATAAACAATTATTTTATGACTATATTATTAATTACCCATAGACTGTAAAAAATAATTTTTGCGTTTCTTACATCAAAAAATTGAACTTTCCGTTTATTTAAAACCCCTTTAATGCCTGCGCAACTACCGTTCACGTCGCCACGAACGGGCGGTTAACATCTCTCTTGCACACTCGCCGTACTAATACCTATACCTCCAACTAAGAAATAATAATTAATTTTATCAGAGTTAGGAGTCTCAAGTGTTGGAAGACCTATCTATATAAACTCTTAAAAATATCTTTTAATGGATTAATGGTAAATAACAAGCATAAGTTCATTTTAAATACTTTAACTAAACACAATACAAATATAAACTACTAGTCCGCAGAATATCAGTTTCCTCGAGCGCGATAGAATAATATTATATATACAATACTACGTATACTGGTATGGTTTCAGTATCACTTACGATGTAAGCTACAATGTTATAGAAAATATGATAAAATTCTTCAGGGACTCGCGCTCCTGTTTCATGTTATCGACCGAGCACTTCAGGCGGTTCGTTAAAACATTTACGGTATTCAGATCACGCTTAGTACTGATGACACTCGTATTACAGCCTACTCCATTCAAAGACTATGGCAACCAGTGTTACAACCTTAATTTAATTTTAGGCGTTGTCAATATTTAAATACGGACCTCATTTATATTCATAACAAGTAAAATAGATGTATATTTTGTTTAGTGATTATTCATGTTGATAATTGAATAATAAAGTCACCATATTTTGTCATGTAACCTTGTACCAGTCTACTCAAATTTTAGGTAATCTACTCTAATTTCAGATACCTCTGTTGATTGATCCAAAACGATAGTAACATAGATAAGGACGTGAAGAATATAATAAATGACGGAAAGATGAAATGGAAAGGTGTCTGGGGTAGTTTGTGATCCACAAACTCTGTAGAAACTCGAAGGGAAGGTGTGTAGAACTACAATATAGTCGTGCTATATGAATCCTAATACTGGGCTACGAAAGAGATGGATGAGAAAGATTACATGTGCCAGAGATTCGAATATTAAGATGGATGTATGGTGTAACTAGAATGGATCAGATCAGATTGGAAGGGGAGCCAGGGAAGGTGGGCCTCCGGCGCTGTCACTTTGCAAGCACTGTTGTTTCACGTCGATTTTCTATGAGAGGGTGGTACAACCCCGGTCGAGCCGACCAATTCATGCTGAAACCAGTAATAGCTTCAGCGTGGCTCTACCACTTACACAATTATTATGTCTCTGTAGACTAAATGATTTAATGGATTTTAATATGTATGATATACTTATACTAGTCTTATGGCTGATTTCAATATTACATCTACGGACAAGGATAAAACATTATGCAGGACATAATAAGTTTCGATTCTCCATTTCTTTTTTTTATATCATAGGAGGCAAACGAACAGGTGGGTCATCTGATGCTAAGTGATCGCCACCGTCCATACACTTGCAACACCAGAAGAGTCGCAAGTGCGTTACCACCCTGTGTTTGGGGGAGAGGGAGGGGGAGCGGAGGTGGGTTTATCCGGCGTTCTCACTGACCGAACGAAACGCAACGATGCTGCTTGCATTTCTGAGTTAAGCTGATAGTCGTTATTTTATAGTACATGTATTATTATTAACTGTAATTTAATCATCTTTGCACAAAAATGAATGTTAGTATATATCTGTGACTAAAAGTTAATACCGTTTGCCTGTCCTGACATAACGAATTCGGCAGCCACACATGTTTTTCTGTAGTGATAGTATTTCTGTCATTAATTTTTAATGTTTATCACAATAAAATAGTGATAATAAATAAATAGGCAAATAATAACGAAACGCATGCGAAGCCGTAGTCACAGTTAATGTAGTACATTTGAATGAATTTATTATACTTTTTTTTTTTGTATCGTTGGATCAAACTAACATGCTTGTCACCTGATGTTAAGTGATCACCGCCGTCCATAGATACTAGCAACACCAGGGAAGTCATAAATGCGTTGCCAACCTGTGTTAGGGGGTGGAGGGAAAGGGAAAGGAGAGATGAGACCCCAGCGCTCTCACTGACTGAACGGAACGCAACAATGCAAGCACTGTTACTTCACGTCAGTGTTTCTGTGGGTCGGGTGGTAGTACTCCGGGCTAGCCGACCCATTCTTGCTGAAACCAGTAAAAGCTTCAGCGTGGCTCTACCACCTCTAAAACTATACACCTTAAGTTAATTCTACCTGAACGTCGCGTCTGTTCTTTGTCGGAACTGATTATTAAAACGCCAAAACCGATCTCGACAATACTTTGCTGGGAGATAGAGAACGTTTCAGAATATTATCTAGGCTCCTTACGCTATCTCACAAGGGCCAAATAATAATCATACAATAAAATTAAAAAGGAATAAGACAGTCCACAAATACTGTAAACAGCCATGAGACTAATAGTTCAAATGGAGATGAACGAATAGGACTACAGTATCCAATGAAAATAATTCATGTTTAAACACTACTAAAGCGGATATTTTAAATTTCAATATTTGATTTTTAAATAAAAACAGTGTTAATAACATTATTTTCAGTACCAGGTAATGAATACGTTGCTGCCCGCCGGGATTTAAATTAATTTTGAATGAAAATTTCATGTTATGTTCATTCGTCTCATAAAAACAAATTTGCTGTTTCAATGAAACTGTTTTGCTCTGACTGACGCAATCATATTAATGCAAAATTAAACAATGTTTAAAACGATTCAAAGTTTTCTGGATAAATTAAAAATCTAGTTTTATCGTTCCACAATATTCCAGCTTTAATTATACATATTTTTATAAGTTCTCTTTCACCTTTTTGAAGTTATACTTCTTTTGGCGCGTTAGGAAAAAACGATGAGAGTAAATTTTTACGATGCGCGCGCACACCGTTATGAGAAAACAACACCCTGAAGTTAGCTATATTCAACTTTTTCTATTGTTAGTGTCGTTTTTTTCTACACACGTAGAATAAGGCGAAAGATAAAATTTTTGAAAAGATTTTTATCTTGTTACGCCAAAGAAGTATAACTTCTAACGCGTGTATATAAGTATACACACCCTTTTTTTTATTTACCTTTATAATACGTTATTTAGAAACTATACAGGCTGAAGGTTTACACAGTAGCAATATTTATGGGGGATATTCTGCACTTGATTGTCGTTCTAAATCAATAAAAAATAGGTACTTCATATTTGACCTAATTATCGAGAAAAATACACAATCCTCTACGCGTTTACGTTAAAGCACAGCGTCAA
Source organism: Antheraea pernyi (assembly GCA_015888305.1). Taxonomy (NCBI): domain Eukaryota; kingdom Metazoa; phylum Arthropoda; class Insecta; order Lepidoptera; family Saturniidae; genus Antheraea; species Antheraea pernyi. Next base: position 364,070 of record MU158877.1, on the reverse strand, counting down.
TGACCGTCGGGTGACTTCACTTTCATTTGAAAGTGAACGCGGGAACGGCATGAACAAAACAAAAGGGTTTATGATCCGTTTTATTATCGAAAGTTTAACTCCTGGTTCGCTTGGTTCCTTGGTCGCTCCTTGCAGCTTTCGGCACCAATCATTGCACCTAGGTTTATTACGTTTGTGTGTATACTTTTTAAAGTTTAAGAACAAACTTTAACTTAGGTTCTCTTTGTTGTCTATTAGTATTTGTTTTGATTTTATCATTTTATATTTTAAGCACGACCATGAACTATCATCTCTTAGAATACTGTAAGCGACTTACCTACATCTGGTATAGTTTATCACAATTTTCACCAACATAAAGACGAATATGTTAACTACGCTTATTGCACATTTGGCAATGACTAACGAAAAATATGAAAAAGTACATATTATTTAGATTTAAGAAAATATGTCCTGAAATACATATAGGAGAAATCAGCCTCCTTCAATTAAGACCCAGATGTACTTCAATACAATGTAACTAATAAAGCCTCGATAGTAAAGGATAATATAAAGAATTCTCATTTAACATCATTATTTGAGACAGAACTCTGCGATTAGCTTGTTAGAATTTATATTATGTTAAAAAATGTAGAGGTAAATAATAATTATGGCTTATGAACGGTTCAAACGTAATCTTGCGTGATAATTGAATCAGTTAAGCGTTCAATGAATGAACATTAATAGTATCACATCAAACACGTAGATAATTCGGAGTGAATATTATTAATAACATTTAATTATACGAGTGCATGTGGTACTGGAACAGAGGTTAATAGTTTTTAAAATAAATACTTACTTAGACGTGATAGTTTGAATGCATCAGCTGTGTTTATAACGTCCACATAAGCTTGCAATTCTAATCTACGACTGCTTATATTCTGATTGTGCATTGTCATCGCGTACTTGAAGACATTTTGAATTTCTTCTGTGTTTTGATCGAAAATCGCACCTGAAATTAATGAAAAGTATTATTCAAAGAACAACACAAGAATCTTTCTTGAAATTATAGTCAAATAGCTTTGCTCTCGCCTTCGCTGGCGTTATAAATTTAATATATTCGTCGGGAATAGTATCTTTCTTCTGAATAATTGGACCATATGACAAAGTATGCATGAAATGTAATAACGATCGGTTGCATTGCTAGGGTGGGAAAGCGTAACAAACAAACAAACCTAGATTCTTATTTGTAATATTAGTCATTAGTAATTAATGAGGAAGTAAGAATATTGTAGAATCAAATTACAATGAAGAGATGTTCTTTTTGTATATTTGTATAATGTGAATGATCACCGGTTAATGTACGTAAGACACCGATAGATGTCACTAGTTATACGTTGGTGATTGACATTGATGAGGTGATTAAGTGGATCGTATTCGACACGGGGTAAGCTATGTTACTTATTAAAGTGTGTAGCATCCAAAACAACCTAGCTTTAATATTAATACATCTTCATGAATTTGATTATAGTCTACCGAAACGCCCTTTAGAGATTAGTTTGATATTTCTCTATGCGTAACGGAGTGCGTTGAACAAAACCAATTTTCGGCATATTTGGAGCTGTTTCTCCATCAGTGCTAACCGAAACGACGATCAGTATCTACTGAGGCCATTAAGGTCTACATACGTAAGAATCTTCAAACTCATCTCCGTTGAAGTCGAACCCGCATCATTACAATTGTTAGATTTGTTTATAAGCATAGCGAAATAATAGTCCGTTAAGATAATATTCATTTGTGAACTTCTTATCTATACATAAAATAAGAATGTGAATCTAACGTGTCTGTACTTTTTAGATTTTTATGAAAAAAAATGTTGCAGATCTTGGCATAAGCAATACAATACATTTCAATTATTTTTAGAATAATCTGTTTGCTTGAACACGTATCACTGCTAAAGTACTACCTTTATTATGACGTCATAAAGAATATCCTCGAGTAATATTTAGTGTTCGTTTCATTAAAATCGGTTCACTCTATCAAAAGTTATTGTAATTTTAATGACGACGCGACTTAAGTACGAGAGAAAAGTAGATAAATGGACTTAATGCACTGAGAGGATCTTATAAGTCACTAGTTTTTACATTAGTTTCCATACGGAAAGAGTCGCAGGCATTGCTAGTATATTATTGGAATCAGAAACAAAAGAAGACTTCATCACAGAAAGTGCTTATTTTTGATTAGATGTTACATTAAAAACAAATGTGGCTTGTAAAGTAAAGATAATTTCGAAAAACAAAAATGCGAAATCCTAGGACATCTTTAACGATCGTATAGTAAAAAAGTGGGATAGTCCGTACACCGAAAGCGTCATCGACTTGATATATGACTGCTGACCAAAACGTTTATCTGAATCACTAGAGCCACGGCTCGCTGACTCTTTTAATATTTCCAAGCGCAAATCCGCTCTGCTATACGTGGTCGGCCAACTATAAGACTATGTCGTTTTCACTCCTTGCGGTTGTACAATGTTCTGCGAGCCATTCCGCGACTTCATTCTCAGCCATAAAACTCTCTCATTTTCAACGTCATTTTGTTCGCTAGAACGTTAGGGGTTTACAACAATCTTCACTATATTTCTCATGTCTGTTTTGAACGCTGTCTAATTAGGTAATTGTTGTTTCTTGTTAGAATTATTGTTTAATACAATAAAAATCTATCACGTTTATGCAAAGAATAAATTCTTTCAAACTAGTTAATTTCAGTTCTTCGTAATGTTAGTTATGTAGAATATTAGTAACAGCACATAAATTTAAATATATACATAGATTTTACAATTTACAGTATATATGGTGACTTGTTATAGCTTAACTGAAAAAAATATAATTATCATAGATATCTCAGCTTTTATATTTACTAGCGGGCCCGGCAGACGTTGTCTCTAACTATAAAAAAGATCTTTGACAAATTAAATACTAAAACTTCTTTTATTGACACAAAGCTATCTTAACTCGGAGTCGTATACGATATAATTTATTACCCCTAAAGGTCATATAGTAATTTAACTATTAATATTCGTACACTATATCGAAGCGTTTACCCATTTACCTCTGACACATACCATAAATTTTGATTATTTTGCTATATAATAAACTAGCTTCTGCTTCTGCGACTTCGTCCGTGTAGAATAGAGAATGTAGAATAGCGGTGATATATATAATATATATATTCTATAGCCTTCCTCGAGAAAATGAGCTATATAACACTGAAATAATTATTCAAATCGAACCAGTAGTTTCTAAGATTAAGCGCATTCAACCAAACAAACACACCCTCCGGTTTTATAATATCAGTATAGATTAATTTTAAGCCCTTTTATTACCGAACGGGCATTTTTACCAACACAACAATGCAAATAATAATTTTTCAGTGTATCTAGCAGATACTCTAGCTTTGTTAGTCAGTATTTATTTTTTATAACCACTCAATGTGCTCTCGTTTTTTATACATCGTATTTTTTAACTCTGTTCATAGTATTATCGCATTACTCGTTGGTTCAGCTTAAATATAAAAATATAAAATAATCTCCACACTCGAGAGTCTTTATCACGTTTATATTCTCTTTTTATCTGTTAATATTTATTCTACATCACAGAGAACCAATAATGCCTTTATATATATATCTGTGACAGTATACCGAAACTCCTTTGAAAAGCAATTGTCTCATCGTATAAGCAATTTACAGCACAAAATCTGCTTATAAAAATAAATTTCTCTCGGAATCTCTTCGCAATACGACGTATATAGCCTTTATTGCCATTTAAAGTTTATTTTAAACAACTGCAATAATTTTTCATTATATTTTTACTTTGTTTTCATGTTGGAAGATTTGTTTGTCCTGGAAAGTGTCTTACCTGGCCGGGAGATTGTAACTTCATTAAAAGAAGATTAAAAGAAACTTTATCAGAGCAACAAAAATGTTCTAAATCTTCAGTGGTCTGCAACTTTGTAGTGTCAGGGATTTTATAAAGCAGAACTTTTAATACTACAGTGGAGTGTAAAGTAATATTATTTTTATTTAATTTAACAAACTTTACCTTATCGACACTCGTAAAGTACACCACTTAAATTTCTGAATGAGCAAAGTAAACCTGTCGAAGCTGTATATAACCAGGTAATAAAATTAAAACAATTTATAAAAAATTTTTAGTATATTAATCAGTTTTTTTAAATTTTTAATTTTAAAAAATTCAAAAATGAATATAATATAAGAAACGAATAAAAATCCAAGTATGCAAGTAGTACTTTTTAGAAAAATATTTACCGCCATTAACATAAAATGGATTAATAATCGAATAACTGAAAAATAAATTCAAACTCATATAACGAAGGTGTACCGTCAGCCTCGTCAGCTGTAAATCTGTAAATCAAGCACTCATAATTTGAAAATGTGATTATAGCTATGGATTGATAAGAGTAGTAACCTTATTATAATTTAAACAATTGAATAGGGTTTCAATAATCCATTTTGTTTAATTTTTAACTGGAATTTTCATTCCAGTTTTCAAAACTGATTTAACATGATGAAGCGTAATATGGACAACCTTTACATTATATATTAAACATTTTAATTGTATTTGTTGTTCTAAATATGTATACTATTATTCGTATTTTATTATTTCTTTCTTAACCGTAAAATGTAAACGCAGATATTTTCAACAAATTTTATTTTGTACCAAGAAACTGGATGTGCAGTACAGATGTGCTTCGAAGCGTAAAGTATTGATAGATGCCGGTTTGTCGCATCTTCCCTATTATATTCCACTGCGTTCTCACTGCACTAAACTAAACCGGTAGAGCTTTATCACCAGTTGTTTTCTTTGTTTAACATACTAAATTCTCTTAAAACGATTTAGAAGGCTAGCAACAAATTCTGGAGTGGTTCTGAAATGTTCTATTTGGTTAGTACTTTGGAAGTTTTATTGTGCTTTATTTTATTATTATTATTAGATTTTTATAGCAAACGTTTATTCGAATTACGTTCGCTATATCTTAGCTGTAGCTGAAGACTAATGTCAATATAACAATATGTCTGACTAGCTGACCCGTGCAACTTCGTCTGCATCAAATCGATTGTCACCGGTTTCAATTGTACTTTTAAACGCGAAAAATTTTAATAAACCTTAAACCCGATTGCCACACCTACTGTTTCCCATTGTAAATCCAAACTATCAAGGGACTCACTCAAACATATACCGAGATGGTATGTGAGAAATCATTTAAAATAAGCCTACAACGCGTTCGTAACGTCATCTACCGGGTTCAATTACAATAAAAACTAACCTACGTATATTGGTGGTAATGTAAAAAAAGCTTGAGAGGTTTATGGACCTCCAGTTGGAACGAAGTTCCTTCCCCTTTATTGTGTAAGGTGTGATGCACATTAAAAAACACAACGTTAACCTGCTACCAGGTATCCTAAATCCTGTTTTGGAAGGGCATAATATATTTTCATATTGAAAAACCAACTTTTCTAAAATTCTCATTCTACCAACGTTGCTGGCTCTTGTACTAAGGTGTCGCAAAAAACGCTAGTTACATTAACTAATTTCTTTTCTTTCGTTATCCTGGAGAACCCCTTGCGTTTTATGGGACAAAAAGTATCCTAAATGTAACCTTGTAATATTAGTTATTACTGTGTCAAGTTTCGTAAAAATCGGTTCAGTACTTTCAGCGTGATGCGTGTTCACAGGGACAGATAGACAGACAGACAGACAAAAATTGGAAAAAGATTATTTTTGGCTTCTACTCGATAACAAATTCTACCCCTAAAATATTTTCTAAAAATATTTAATGTACAGATTTGGCCTAGCTACAGTTTTATTATATTATAGATAGATAGATTAGTTTAGAAACACTATGCAATAAATAGAGATACAATATCGAACGAATATGTGTAACATTATTGATAAATTACTTTGGTTTGAGAGAAACTACTTCATCACATCAACTTATAAGGTTCTTATATACTTTGAAGGTGGTAGAGCTACGCTGAAGCCATTACTGGTTTTAGCATGAATGGATCGGCTCGCCAGGGGTTAGTACCACCCGACCCACTGAAAACCGACGTGAAGTAACAGTGCTTGTTTTTGATTTGTTGCGTTTTGTTCGGTCAGTGAGAGCGCCGAAGGGCTATCATTTTTTTTTTCGTAGGGAAATCCGTTATTGATACGCCACCCCCCACATAGGCTAAAACCCCACGGTGTACCAACAGACCGTTTTGTGGGGGCGCCAAAGGATCGTTCAAGCTAATCAACCTTGTAGAGCCGCCCCCACGGTCCGCCCGGCGGAAGGTGACCGCCGGGCTCCTACCTATAGAGGGACAAACCGGGTACACACCGGCTGCCCCCCTCGTCTGCCGGACCTATGCAATGAGGAGATGGGCCCCCCGGGTAAAGCGCCGCCTCCTCCCACCTGTCCTCCTTTGGCGGAGAGGACTACTTGTAGGGTCTGCCTCGCGGGCCCTCTACGCCTCCTCCTTCTGCGAGATAACCTCCTCGCAGAAGGAGGCCATCACTCGCCAAGTCCGTTCTCACCACCACCGCCAGAATGCGGCGCTTCTCTCCTCACGCAGCACACTCAGACAGCGTGTGCTGCGCGGTATCTTCGACAGCGGCGCACTCGCAGCAGGCGGCGGTCGGCTTCCTGCGTGCAATCCGGTGCCGGTACTACCCGAAACAGCCGTGTCCGGTGAGTACCTGCACCAGCCGGAACGCCAGGGAGCCCCACTCCCTGGTCGTCTACTCCCGCAGGACCGGGCGAACGGCGTCCACGGTAAACCACCCGAACCGCTCGTCCGCCAGGTCGCCAGGTCCTGCTGCCAACTTTCGACGGCGTCTCCTCTGAGATGCCGATTATCCGCCTTTACCTCACTGGAAACCGGAGGCTCCCCCTTCGTTTCCTCGCCGCCGTGAATGGCAACGTGTGGGACGTTGGGGAGTAACCGGCCGAGTGACGCAGCCGCCCCAGAAATTCGCGGTTTGAACCCCGCAAAGTGGAGCTCTAACTGCCAGCGCCAGTTCAGGGTGAGGCCCAGATATTTTATCTGGATTCCCACCCTGATCCAGGCACCCTCCACCATAATTTGGGCCCAGAAGGTGGCCCCCAGGGAGCCGGCGAGCGTGAAGGCCGCCGCCGAGGACACCGTCCGTTACGCTCGGATTGCCCTCAGTGCCACCGTGTGCTGCGCATTGCGGAGCTCACGCACGTTGGCGACACCGAGGGCATCAGCCCAGACTGGTGCCCCATAGGCGGCCATCGCCCGCATGACTCCCATGTAGAGTCGGCGGCACCCGGCGCCCAGACCCTCCACGTTGGGGAGTAACCAGCCGAGTGCCGCAGCCGCCCCAGAAATTCGCGGTCCGAGCCCCGTAAAGTGGAGCGTCAGGCCCAGCGCCCATTCAAGGTGAGGCCCAGATATATTATCTGGGTTCCCACCCTATTCCGGGCACCCTACACCACAATGTGGGCCCCAGAAGGGTTGAAGGTGTTGGCGATGCCGAGCTCCCGATCCGGGACACCATCAGGGCCGGGCACTCTACGCCGGTTGAGGAGGCACTTGACTGCCCTCCCCATCTCCTCCTCCGTTACCGGAGGGGCCGACCCGTCGAGCACCTCCTCGGCTACCTCTCGAGTCGGAGGCATGGGAGAAGCCGGTAACATCGGAGGGTTGGGGAATAATTAACACCAGTCGAACAGCTCCCGAAGCCACCCGCCTAATTGGCCCAAGGCGCGGCCGAGCTCCCGACCCGGGACGCCATCAGGGCCGAGCGCTCTACGCCGGTTGAGGAGGCGCTTGACTGCCCTCCCCATCTCCTCCTTCGTTACCGGAGGGGGCGACCCGTCGAGCACCTCCTCGGCTGCCTCCCGAGTCGGAGGCATGAGAGGAGTCAGTAACATCGGAGGGTTGGGGAATAATTCTCCCACGACCCTCGCTACCACCTCCGGCCGGAGGGTCTCCATCGCCAGGGGCGCCCAGGATCGCAACTTCTTGCACACGGGCGCCCAAGGATCCCCCTCCAGCGTCTGGAGCAGCTGCCGGAGGGCCACCTGTCCTACTCTTTCTTCTTCCCTCCTCGCCCCACTCCACCACCCTTCCCTACCAAACACAGGCTGGCGACGCACTTGCGACTCCTATGGTGTTGCTAATGTCTATGGACGGCGGTGATAACTTAACATCAAGTGACCCGTATGCCTCCTAGGACATAAAAAAATAATTAAAAATTTATAAGGGACCCACTGCAAGGTCATAGGACTCTTCCCGAAGGAAGGCGTGGGCATAATCCGCGCATCAGGTCACAACGTATTGGTGATTTTCAACTTTGAAAATACATAATTCTATATTTTCTCACGTACAGTGATACTACAATAACATTTCAAGATTCTTAAGATTCAAGATAATTAAAATCAGCAAATGTATGTAAATTCTGAAAAAGTCGATCGTACATGGCGGGGTTTTTAACTTGTGGACATTTAATTGACATTCCACCGATCAAACCACACGACAGCCGCGATTTAATTATCTATTTACTCTTACTTTTACGTTTGTTCCTAATCCCTGTAGTTTATTCGAAACATTTTGTAGTAGCCGCTTATAAAATATCGACCCCTAGTTATGTCCCTTCTCGCTTTGCTATTGCGATATACCTAGCCAAAAACAGATGTAAAGGAATACAAAAAATAATAATTTACATATAGAAATATCTCATCACTAAGACTCGTAAATTTCGAGATATGTTTTCATTAATTCCTACTAACCATCATTTCTCGACATCATATATACAAGAATAATGGCATAACTTTCCCAAAGCACAACACAACACAACACAAAAAAGCACACGTTTCCCATATTGTTATCTTAATAAAAATCTATGGGACAACTAACTAGCATCCCATAAAATGTCTAATAAAGCAGACAGTTAAATTGGTTTTTATGAAAGCTATTTTACATATAGCAGTCAGTGATATTCGTTGACTACGCACTTGACAGACGAATTCAACTTTAGTTAGCCTCACGATAGCCGTTGGAAGTTAGCCAGCGGCTACATGAGAATTCTTTATATAACTACACTGCACTCCATATAGGAAGTTAATTTTAAATGCTGTAATTTTAAATATGTATATAGTAATCTATGCCACATCTTACTTTTTTCTAATCCGTGTTCTGTTATTACAAGACAATGTTTAGGATTTTTTGTTTGTTATTTCATTTTCATTACATAGTATAAAACAAAGTCCCCTGCCGCGTCTGTCTGTCTGTCTGTTCGCGATAAACTCAAAAACTACTGAACGGATCTTCATACGGTTTTCACCAGTGGATAAAGAAATTCATGAGGAACGTTTTAGTATATAAATATGTCAAGGTTTTATATATATTGGTTGAAATATAACGATAATTGTTGAACAAGTCGGAAAAATTCAAACCGTCTGGGAGTTTTCATCGAAAGGCTGCCTAATCCTTTTCAGATATAACAATATATGTTGGGTAAATGTAATAAGGTTTACTTTTGTATGTATAAAAGAAAGTGACGCCCATTGCAAAATGTATTGACGACTTAATATAATGACAATGACAAAATAAATATATATCTCGTGTCACGGTGCTTGTGGTTGAACTCCTCCGAAACAGCTAGACCGATGTTTATAAAATGTTAAGTGTATATTTGAGAGGTATGAGAATAGTTGGTAAAATATATTTTATACCTCTAGGTGATTAGGATTACTTTTTTGTATTTTTTTTTATTTGCCATAAATAAATACTCAGAACCCCAAATTTTCACCCTCCTATATGGTGGGGATCATTACATTTTTTATTCCCGATTTTAGTATTTTTGTATGAACAGAATCCAAATGATACCACGGTCGTTCGTTTTTTAAACAAAACGAAATTATTGATGTTGGTGAATGACAGATGGCGCTATTTCCACCTAATCAAAATTTCTTCCACACTTGCATAAATTATTTACTAAACCGACTAAGTATGAGTTTGAGTGAGTCCCTGAATTGGTTAGTTTCACAATAGGAAACGGGGGAGTCGCTCGGTTTTTTAAGATTTTTCGAGTTTGGAAATACAATTGGAACCGGTAGGTAATCGATTTCACGTAGACGAAGTTGCGTAGGTCAGCTTGTATTACCTATATTAATATGATGGAAGAAATAAAAACAAATAATAAGGACCATCAACGCTTTGCGTGTCCAATATAATAATATCTTTTGAATATTCTTGAGATTGCCGCGATTCTGTAGCGCCTCTGGGATGTTTACACATGCATTTGCATAATGTATTATATTTATACTATATTGGTATCCATCTTAGGCAACTTTACAACAGTCCCAATAGAAAAATGAAAACACTGGTGAAAATATATGACAGGACTTTCCTGAAGCACTAAATATCACTGTTTGTATAATGCTGATACATGATGATGATACATTGATACAAAGTGGCATTTCATTTCTGTTACAAGCTCGATCAAGTTATTTTTTTATTACATTTAATTTCTTATTTTATATAAAAAGCTAGTATTTTTTAGTAATTTATTTATATTTATGTAATGGTTCCTCGTTGTCTTGTGAATAAATAAATTAAAGAATACTTTATATTCTGAAAACTATGGTTTAAATTTTATATTCGTTTGGATGAAAACCGAAATTGGTACGAACGGACTTAGACTGAGTAGAAGTTAGTACGTGATATTAGTTTTATTTTACCCTACATAACACGCCGCCAACACATCTCAGACAAAAGTTGATCGTAACAATGTCTACGATAAAAGAGGTATTTTGTAGCACGAGGGAGATACCCAACTTCGGTTGCTGGTAATGTTACAAACTTTATACAAATATTGTTAAAACTTTTCACGCCGTTGTTTCGCGAAAACTTAATATCGGAAGAATATTCGGTTCAAGGCACAAATAAATATGATCATACATTTCTAAAACACAACGTTTTTTAAATGTTGATCATAAAAATGGTAATTATAATTTTACCTGAAAATCGTTAATTTTTTTTAAACTGTTGATTACATACAATTAATTAATAGATTAATATCGTAAGTAACATAATGGTAATTTAATAAATGAGTAAAAAGCCAAAGTTTCACAGTAATATTGAATATTATTTTACTGGTTGGTGGTAGCGACCGCATTTATATGAAAATGGTTTTGCTTTGTTTTTAACGTAGTTTACTTTTAATTTGTTTTAATTTGTTATTACTACTTACAACCCTCTAATCCATTTAGTTAGCGCCTCTGGGATGTTTACACATGCATTTCCATAATGTATTATTATATTTATACTATATCGGCATCCATCTTAGGCAGACTTTACAACAGTCCCAATAGAATAATGAAAACACTGGTAAATTTATACGATAGGTCTTTCCTGAAGCTCTGGGATGTAAGGGGTGTTTTGGGGTGTAAGGGGTGTCGAATAACATCTAAGACTTGAGACATCCAAGCCAACCTCACCTGCACCCTGCTGAATAACGAACGAGGCAATGACGAAAGCGGTGTGGTAGGGTTTTACAGCCTGACTGGGTCGCAACCACCATGTATATGGCGAAAAAGCCCGTCATAGTGATTCGCTTCTGCGGATCACGTTTCGGGATCAGCCTGTGCATATCCAGCTCTTCACAGGCCGGCACGACAGCGGCGACCGGCGATGGATAGTGTGTCACTCGTTGGTCACCATTGTTTTTGGATTGTACTGTGCCTACCATCAGGAACAGTGCAGTCATTTTGCCGTGCTACAAAAAAAATCACTGTTTGTATAATGCTGTGATACAATGTGGCATTTCATGTCTGTACAAGCTCGATTAAGTTGTTTTTTTATTATATTTAATTTCTTATTTTAAATAAAGAGCTAGTATTTTTTAGTAATTTGTTTATATTTATGTAATGGTTCCTTGTTGTCTTGTGAATAAATAAATTAAAGAATATTTCAAAGTTAGGGTTTAAATTTTATATTCGTTTGGATGAAAACCGAAATTGGTACGAACGGACTTAGACTGAGTAGAAGTTAGTACGTGATATTAGTTTTATTTTACCCTACATAACACGCCGCCAACACATCTCAGACAAAAGTTGATCGTAACAATGTCTACGATAAAAGAGGTATTTTGTAGCACGAGGGAGATACCCAACTTCGGTTGCTGGTAATGTTACAAACTTTATACAAATATTGTTAAAACTTTTCACGCCGTTGTTTCGCGAAAACTTAATATCGGAAGAATATTCGGTTCAAGGCACAAATAAATATGATCATACATTTCTAAAACACAACGTCTTTTAAATGTTGATCATAAAAATGGTAATTATAATTTCATAAATTTAAGTAATGAGTAAGAAGCCAATATTTTACAGAAATATTGAAAATTATATTATTTTACTGGTTGGTTGGTGATAGCGACCGGATTTATATAAAAATCGTTTTATTTTGTTTTTAATCTAGTGTTCTTTTAAATTATAATTTGTTATTACTACTTACCACCCTATAATCCATTTAGCGATTTTAATGTATTCCTGTTAAACTTTATCAATACTACTTAATCCTGAATACTAGATGTTCTGAACACTCCTTTGCGTGCTTGCAAAAGTCTTGTCAAAGTTAGTTGTGCTATTCGAGAGATTTTATTTATAGACGTTAATGTGCATTGAATTATTTTTTATAAGTCGCAAATATTTATTGTATTTTTTTAAATCTCCGCACAAATTACTTATAAATATGTAGTAAAAACGAGCAAGGTGCTTGAAATCTGGAACGTATTCGATCTTTTTAGTCAGTAACAAAGTAGAGCTGAGCTGTTGTGTTTGATTTTTTAACTAATTTTTAGAACAGCCGAGTTTCCATACTACGTAGACTCCTTTTTCTCAGTGTAGCGCAGTAACTGCAACACAGGTGTATCGCTGGTTAAAAAAAAAAAAAAAAAAACAAAAAAAAATTAATACTGAATACTAGCTGCTCTGAACACTCCTTTGCATGCTTGCAAAAGTCTTGTCAAAGTTAGTTGTACTATTCGAGAGATTTTATTTATAGACGTTAATGTGCATTGAATTATTTTTTATAAGTTGCAAATATTTAATGCATTTTTTTTAAATCTCCGCACAAATTACTTATAAATATGTAGTAAAAACGAGCAAGGTGCTTGAAATCTGGAACGTATTCGATCTTTTTAGTCAGTAACAAAGTAGAGCTGAGCTGTTGTGTTTGATTTTTTAACTAATTTTTAGAACAGCCGAGTTTCCATACTACGTAGACTCCTTTTTCTCAGTGTAGCGCAGTAACTGCAACACAGGTGTATCGCTGGTTACGGAGGCATAAAACGAACTATTCCATTCAGGTAACTAATTACAGTGAACTGCTCTTCAAGTACCGCTTTTCAAATATCGAATAGGCAGTTAAATTAAACTTTATACTGCGATATGGCTCAGAATAAAATCCATTCTAAATATAATACAATATTTTTCTGTTTTAATGTATCTAATTTTTATGCGATATGAAAATAATAAAAAGTAGGTATGGTAATGTTGAATATCAGTTCACAGAAGATTCTCTTAGGGACAAATAAACAAATAATGTCAACGTAGGTATAGGATACGTGAATCATTGAGTGTTTTAAATATCTCTTTATTTTTTCGTCCGTTTCTGTCTATAAATAAAAAATAATACATATATAATTTTGATCACTAACTTCTATTATACTGATATTTCCTCGAAACAAGTTTTAATACAGGAATATTTATTAATAGAGAGGGGAGAGAGGAGAGGGGAAGGGATGGAGGTGGGCCTCCAGCGCTCTCACTGACTGAACGAAACGCAACAATGCAAGCACTGTTACTTCACGTCAGTTTTCTGTGAGAGGGTGGTATTACCCCGGACGAGCCGACCCATTCGTGCTGAAACCAATAATAGCTTCAGCGTGGCTCTACCACCTACTTTAATTATACTGTAGTGGAATCAAATTTGATTAAGATGATTGTATTAATTATATATATATTTCCCTTGCAACTTTGCTAAAACGCAGTAATTTAGCTAAAGTTCTATTATTTGTTGCAGGTTTGGAAGCTAATAATTGTTAACTTACCAACAGTTGTAGTAGTTCCGTAAGTTGTTGTTGATTGCACTTTCCAAATATTTTACAAATTGTACTGAGTTCATCTTTGTTGGCAGTTAATCTTAGCAACGTAGATCTATTTAAATATATCAGGTAAATGAAAATAAAAACATATTATATTATAATTCTAAACAGTAGCTACTAACAATAGGTTATTTAAAACTCATAGGGACTTTACATTATAAAGTACCCGTAGCACGTTCAGAAATTTTAACAGCCTTCGGAGTCAAGTTGTTCTCTAAAATTAAGTACAGTGGACCGTTAGACATCAAAGTGAAACCCTGTGCATCTTATAGATAATATCAAAAGTCGTTCCACGTGTTCGTGTATTTTGTAGTCGCCGTAGTTAGATGCTAACTTATCGGTAGCATCTATATATGCTCGGAAGATAGCAAAGTCCTGATCAGGATCTAACTTGTTTTATTATATATAAGCATAGAACTGATATTTTTCTTAGATCCCTTTATCTCTCCGGACATTATCCGAGACTATATTTATTTTCTTATAGTCATTTCTATCTATTTTTCTTTGTTTTGCATATTTCGTTTTGCTTTTCTATTTATTTCTTTTTTTCGCAATTTCCACCACGTATTTCATAAAGATTAGGAGCATTGTTTTTTCCTCGAACTGACTACGCTAATGACCTAGCAAGGTCTTAACAACCTTTGTTGGCAGTTAATCTTAGCAACGTAGATCTATTTAAATATATCAGGTAAATGAAAATAAAAACATATTATATTATAATTCTAAACAGTAGCTACTAACAATAGGTTATTTAAAACTCATAGGGACTTTACATTATAAAGTACCCGTAGCACGTTCAGAAATTTTAACAGCCTTCGGAGTCAAGTTGTTCTCTAAAATTAAGTACAGTGGACCGTTAGACATCAAAGTGAAACCCTGTGCATCTTATAGATAATATCAAAAGTCGTTCCACGTGTTCGTGTATTTTGTAGTCGCCGTAGTTAGATGCTAACTTATCGGTAGCATCTATATATGCTCGGAAGATAGCAAAGTCCTGATCAGGATCTAACTTGTTTTATTATATATAAGCATAGAACTGATATTTTTCTTAGATCCCTTTATCTCTCCGGACATTATCCGAGACTATATTTATTTTCTTATAGTCATTTCTATCTATTTTTCTTTGTTTTGCATATTTCGTTTTGCTTTTCTATTTATTTCTTTTTTTCGCAATTTCCACCACGTATTTCATAAAGATTAGGAGCATTGTTTTTTCCTCGAACTGACTACGCTAATGACCTAGCAAGGTCTTAACAACTTCACCGAACTACATAAGATCAGAAGCGGTTAATAGTAGGATACTAGGAATATCCGCCATTATTGAAATCAATTCAAAAATACTTTATTTCTATTGCTATTACTGGTTTCAGCATGAATGGGTCGGCTCTCTCGGGGTAGTACCACCCTCTCATAGAAAACCGACGTGAAGTAACAGTGCTTGCATTGTTGCGTTTCGTTCGGTCAGTGAGAACACCGGAGGCCCACTTTCCTTTCCCCCTCCCCGTCCCCTCTCCTCCCTCCCCCCAAACACAGGCTGGCAACGCACTTGCGACTCCCCTGGTGTTGCTAGTGTCTATGGACGGTGGTGATCACTTAACATCAGGTTACCCACATGTACGTTTGCCTGCTTTAGATATAAAAAAAAAAAGTATAAGTTTCCGCACTTTCAGATTACAAATATGAAACAGCATTTTTTGCACAGTCAATAAACGTGAATTCAAACAAACTGAATTCAATTCAGGGCATACTATTTGAGTGTGGTTATAAAATAAACGAGCGTATATCCAATATTTCAATTACCCGGAATGAGTCAGCAGAAACGTAAAAACACTTTTTTAGGTTATACCTATAATTGCTAATACACAGTAATGTATGAGATTAAAAATAACAATTAAATAAATTAGAATATTATTATTACGGTTATATCTTATATATTAATACGTGAAGCCAAAACTTTGTACACCATTTTAAGAGAATTACGCGAACGGATGAACATGAAATTTGGCATAGTTGAAGCTATTTTTAAATTGCTATTTTTTTATATAAAACGAATTAGAAATACATTAAATTAATTAAAATATGAACTGAATAAAATAATAAACTGACCAGCTATTTGACGTGTCTTATATCTTATTAGGTATTTTAATATGTTATTCGTTACAAAAACCTCTTACAAACAAGTCCGATGATTCAAGCTAAATAAATTCCAAGGAATGAAATTTATCCATGATCCAGAGGTACACGTACAATGTACACATATATACCTCATTCTCAATTAATATAAACACTCGCCTTTATGTACATCAAATTCCTTTTCCATTCTATCTTTCATCATTATAAATCTAAATGAGACGATAAGAATGTAAACGTAACGTGACTGTACTTTTTTAATTTTTTTTGATAAAAAATATTGTGTCTTGGAATAAGTAACAAAATACATATCGATCATTTTTACAAATGTCTGTCTATCTGTCTCTTTGTTTGTTTGTTAGAACACGCATCACTGCTAAAGTATTAGGTGCACGCTAAAGGCTCACTGAGAATATCATAAAGCAGATCTCCAAGTAACATTTAGTCTTGGTTTCATTAAAATCGGTTCACTCTATCCATAGTTATTGTAATTGTAATGACGACGCTACTTAAGTACGAATAAAAGATACTTAAGTATTACTTATTATTATTATGAAGTAATAAATGGACTACATTTAGATAATTTTTATATTCAGTTCCACGCGGACGAAGTCGCGGTCACAGCTAGTATTATATAATATTCATGATTAAAAATATGTTTGCTGTTATTTCTTATAATATCACTTCAGAATAACATAACTTTCATTTAGTATTTTACTCAAATCAAAAAACGAGTTTTAAATAAATGAGCCTCTCGAAGTATTGTCTAGTTACTAGCTTTGATTAAGTTAGATAAAGTGTTCTTTGTATTACATTGCTATAGTAATACTAATACTTTATTTATGTAATACACTAATCCAATTTAACTTTTTAATTAAAAATAAATGTTGAATGATTTTTATTAATCGCAAGAATGTGTTACAATTTCACTAGTTTTTATTGGAAAGGTTGAAAACGAAAACAAATGACAAGCAAACGCCTAAAAAACGTACTTTATTTTAAACGAAGTCATAATAAAGTATTTTAGAACTCATACCAGAGTGATAATATTCAAATTCGTGCATAGAATTATGTGAAAA
The DNA here is from genome assembly GCA_015888305.1 of Antheraea pernyi. Classification (NCBI taxonomy): domain Eukaryota; kingdom Metazoa; phylum Arthropoda; class Insecta; order Lepidoptera; family Saturniidae; genus Antheraea; species Antheraea pernyi. The sequence goes on along the minus strand of MU158877.1, from coordinate 346,687 downwards.
TCTTCATACATGTACTTCACAACCACCGCGACTGCCACATTTCGTGCTACTTTGTAATTAATATGAACTTGTTCGGAAATGTTCCTCTAGTGAATTTGCCATGCACCGTAAAGGAATAATTTAGCAATGTGAATTATTAAGATTCAATGCAATGTACATCGTGCGTAATTGGGTTAAATGTTTTTTAAGAATAAATAGATAGGTTTAAGATAAATTTATTTTCAGGAATTAACTAAATGTTAGAATTAAAATTATGTAGTGATGTGTACTAATTTAGAACTGTTTCTTGCATCCGTGAGATTTAGTGGGCAATTTTTCTCGCCATCGCCTCTTCACTTCATCTTCTCAACAACACCAACCATTACACTATCTGTATATATCGACGTGGCTGGACGACGATCGTTATAAATTATATTATTTATTAGATTACCCGCCTGGACCGGGAACCGCACGATGCCACTCTGTGTAAACTGCAGTGTACCATGGCATTCAATAATGTTTACGGGTATCTCACATTCTCCTTGGGAATAGCCTGCCTATTGTCTTAATATCTGTCACGGTAGTTGGAGACGGGAGCATTCGAACCGTTATACAGAGACGTTGTGCCTAGTAAAATGGAATGATCCAAACACTGTAGGTCAAATCAGGTATGACAACCGTTGAGACCTTATCTCACCTCACCTGATGGCTTGCCTACGAAGCCACCTTAGCCACCTGGGTAACTCGGGTGATCTCGGAATATGACTGTTTTGAGAATTACCTCTGTCTTACGCTGAGAGATTCTATTGAGGTGGCATTATTGTGCCTGTGCGTAAGGTAATGCACAACACATTTTTACCGTCTATCCCTTATGGCATTAGCCATTCGTCTTACTGTATCATCTTAAGTTATCTGTTTAAGCTTCAAAACTCAAAAGGTAACTCCTTATGAGGGACCCACATCTGCTAAGTTGAGCGGATGTAATGCGAAAGCAGTCCCCGCCCCCTATCTTAAAGCTACCATACATGAGATGGTTTATCTCCAGGTCCACATGATCGTATGTAAATCCCTACGATGAATAAAAGTTACGCATTCAGGGTTTATGCAAATATGGAGTCCAGAGTGAGTGAAAAAGGAAAACCACATGGGCTTGACCGGAAGAACTAAATGGATCTTGTATGCCTTATCTTTTCATTTGGTATCTGAACAACGGGTGTTTGGACGTCTCAGTGTGGAATTAAATCTTTATATATAAATTTCTTCTGTGCGTGTATATGTCACTGAATTCCTTCTAAACGGCTGGAACGATTTTAATAAAACTTTGTGTGCATGTTCCAGTGGATCCGAGAATGGTTTAGATTCATAATTGGACGCGGTAGGTGGCGTTGCGGTTGACTTTTAGGATTTTTTTTATTATCAAGGCAGGACAACGTCCGCCAGGTCCGCTAGTATACTATAAATTTTATTATAATAACATTGTGGTTAAATGTAATTTATTAAATGTTTTGAAATATAAGAACCGTCGTGGTTCATATCAATCCAAAGACTATTATGATAGAGGAAGGCGATGAATAAAGCGAAGATGACTTGCAAACAATATTGACGATTACAAGTAATGTGAATCATGACATAATAACAAAAAATATAAACAATTTACGTCGCTCATTCAGAAAATATCATAAAAGATTATCGAGTACATCTGCTAGTGAAATTAAGGAGGCAAAATAATTTTACGTTTTATATGGTCACTTTGTTACTATGTACACATTTTCTTTGAAGTGTATAATTTATAACATAACATAATATAATAATTCACCTTCGTCCATAATTTACGAACACTACTTGCACCTAACCGGAATGAACTAATGCGATTGTTTCGTATGTGTGCACACATCCGGTCAAACGGAACTGCCTCAAATTGTCTGTACAGTTTTACCCCATAATGTATTATAGGCTTCCTGAGGTTTAGCCGGTAAGAGTCCGGCATAACCCAGTCACCGCTGCCTGCCAAAAGTCTATGCAGGACTTTCCTACGTAAAAGAAGGTACTACCAGATGTGGGATTTCACATCGCCATTATCTCCAGGATCATTTTATTTTGAACCTACACTTTTAAATATTATTTAACTTTACTCGACTAGCGTTAAGACCCATCGGCTTGTTGAAGTTACACTAGGTTTTCTATATAAGAACTTGTTTATGTTAGTTACCAATAATAAGATTTTATAAAAGCCAAAGGTAATAATTATATTAATGAATGGAAACTACATTTTTTTTAAATATCTTTGATTTGTATTAAAAACGTGGAATCGGCTTAAAAGCAAGTGCTTATTCTATTCATGTTGTACAAGCTTCTAACTACATGGTTACGAATAGTATTTTTAGTTGAATAAGTTGCGCCACAAAAGAGCCCCTCCGAACGGCACGGTGCTTGTGCTAGGAGCTTATTCATGAATACACAGTGGCAACCAGTGAATCTTGAACTCCAGAAAAGACATATTACAATGTCGGTTAAGCTTACGATAAAAAAACTGTTACCATCTAAGAAATAAAATCTATACAAATATTATAAAGCTGAAGGGTTTGTTTGTTTGGTTGAACGCGCTACAATAAGAAACTACTTGCCTGATTTCAAAAATTCTGTCAGTGTTAGATAGCATATTTATCGAGGAAGGCTATATATCATCACGCTAATTCGAATAGGAGCAGAGCAACAGTGAAGAACGTTTCAAAATCGTTTCCGCTCCGTGTTAACGTTAGCCCAAAGGAATTATTCCACACGGACGAAGTCGCAGGGAGAAGCAAGTCAACAAATAATTTCATATCATATGAGATTCTGCAATTTTCTACTAACTTTATTGTAGAAAAGATATTATAGAAAAGGTTCCGAGATCCTTATTGAACTGCACAAACTTCCCGGTAAAGTTATATAACACTTTTAAACGAGAAAAGCGAAGAAAGCTACAACTTGAATCCATCTTATGGACAAAGATGTTATGTTCAAAGGTGTGAATACATCCAAATACGATTTATTAGCCCTTTAAGTTATATTTTGTATGTTCTTAACGTTTGAAGTATTTGTGAAATCATCATCAATAATATATGAATCCGATATCTGAATATCATTTTTTCTTTCTTATTTTTAACAACACCGATCCTATGTGTGCGTGTTCCAGTGGATCCGAGAATGGTTTAGATTCATAATTGTACCCGGTAGGTGGCGTTGCGGTTGACTTTTATGATTTTTTTTTTATTATCAAGGCAGGACAACGTCCGCCAGGTCCGCTAGTATACTATAAATTTTATTATAATAACATTGTGGTTAAATGTAATTTATTAAATGTTTTGAAATATAAGAACCGTCGTGGTTCATATCAATCCAAAGACTATTATGATAGAGGAAGGCGATGAATAAAGCGAAGATGACTTGCAAACAATATTGACGATTACAAGTAATGTGAATCATGACATAATAACAAAAAATATAAACAATTTACGTCGCTCATTCAGAAAACAACATAAAAGATTATCGAGTACATCTGCTAGTGAAATTAAGGAGGCAAAATAATTTTACGCTTTATATGGTCACTTTGTTACTATGTACACATTTTCTTTGAAGTGTATAATTTATAACATAACATAATATAATAATTCACCTTCGTCCATAATTTACGAACACTACTTGCACCTAACCGGAATGAACTAATGCGATTGTTTCGTATGTGTGCACACATCCGGTCAAACGGAACTGCCTCAGATTGTCTGCACAGTTTTACCCCATAATGTATTATAGGCTTCGTGAGGTTTAGCCGGTAAGAGTCCGGCAAAACCCAGTCACCGCTGCCTGCCAAAAGTCTATGCAGGGCTTTCCTACGTAAAAGAAGGTACTACCAGATGTGGGATTTCACATCGCCATTATCTCCAGGATCATTTTATTTTGAACCTACACTTTTAAATATTATTTAACTTTACTCGACTAGCGTTAAGACCCATCGGCTTGTTGAAGTTACACTAGGTTTTCTATATAAGAACTTGTTTATGTTAGTTACCAATAATAAGATTTTATAAAAGCCAAAGGTAATAATTATATTAATGAATGGAAACTACATTTTTTTTAAATATCTTTGATTTGTATTAAAAACGTGGAATCGGCTTAAAAGCAAGTGCTTATTCTATTCATGTTGTACAAGCTTCTAACTACATGGTTACGAATAGTATTTTTAGTTGAATAAGTTGCGCCACAAAAGAGCCCCTCCGAACGGCACGGTGCTTGTGCTAGGAGCTTATTCATGAATACACAGTGGCAACCAGTGAATCTTGAACTCCAGAAAAGACATATTACAATGTCGGTTAAGCTTACGATAAAAAAACTGTTACCATCTAAGAAATAAAATCTATACAAATATTATAAAGCTGAAGGGTTTGTTTGTTTGGTTGAATGCGCTACAACAAGAAACTACTTGTCTGAATTCAAAAATTATTTCAGTGTAGATATGATGAGTATGTAGAGATGAGATGAGAGATGAGATGTGTATGTAGATAGCATATTTGTCGAGGAAGGCTTTAGGCTATATATCATCACGCTAAGATGAATAGGAGCAGAGCAACAATGAAGAACGTTTCAAAATCGTTTCCGCTCCGTGTTAACGTTAGCCCAAAGTAACTATTCTAGACGGATGAAGTCGCGGGAGAAGCTAGCCAAAAAATAATTTCTTTTTTTTTATTGTACCACGGCAAAGTGACTGCACTATGCCTGATAGTAAGCACAGTACAGTCCAAAAATAATGGCGACCACCGAGTGACACATTATCTATCGCCGGTCGCCACTGTCATGCCGGCCTGCGAATAGCTGGATATGCACAGGCTAATCCCGAAACGCGACCCGCAGAAGCGAGTCACTATGACGGGCTTTTTCGCCATATACATGGTGGTTGCGACCCAGTCAGGCTGTAATACCCTACCACCCTGTTTACGCCATTGCCTGGTTCGTTATTCAGCAGGGTGCACCACGTGCAGGTGAGGTTGGCTTGGATGTCTCAAGTCTTAGATGTTATTCGACACCCCTAACACCCATGTTTCATTTCATATCATATGAGATTCTGCAATTTTCTACTAACTTTATTGTAGAAAAGATATTATAGAAAAGGTTCCGAGATCCTTATTGAACTGCACAAACTTCCCGGTAAAGTTATATAACACTTTTAAACGAGAAAAGCGAAGAAAGCTACAACTTGAATCCATCTTATGGACAAAGATGTTATGTTCAAAGGTGTGAATACATCCAAATACGATTTATTAGCCCTTTAAGTTATATTTTGTATGTTCTTAACGTTTGAAGTATTTGTGAAATCATCATCAATAATATATGAATCCGATATCTGAATATCATTTTTTCTTTCTTATTTTTAACAACACCGATCCTGAAAATACTAAGGTACGATATATTCATTTTCAGGATTACGTTGATTTTCAAACAGATATCTTAAAATTTGGTACTTAGGGCTTAATTTAATTTAAATTAAGAAAGAGATTCGTTATTCAGCAGGGTGCACCACGTGCAGGTGAGGTTGGCTTGGATGTCTCAAGTCTTAGATGTTATTCGACACCCCTAACACCCATGTTTCATTTCATATCATATGAGATTCTGCAATTTTCTACTAACTTTATTGCGGACAAGATATTATAGAAAAGGTTCCGAGATCCTTATTGAACTGCACAAACTTCCCGGTAAAGTTATATAACACTTTTAAACGAGAAAAGCGAAGAAAGCTACAACTTGAATCCATCTTATGGACAAAGATGTTATGTTCAAAGGTGTGAATACATCCAAATAAGATTTATTAGCCCTTTAAGTTATGTTTTTGTTCTTAACGTTTGAAGTATTTGTGAAATCGTCATCAATAATATATAAATTTATATATAGTATATATTTTGTTTCTTATTTTTAAAAACACCGATCCTTTAAACACTAAAGTATGGTATATTCATTTTCAGGTTGATTTTCAAACAGATGTCTTAAAATTTGGTACTTGGGGCTTAATTTAATATAAATTAAGAAAGAGAAATAGTTGTTTGAGTA
>MU158877.1:311305-340284 GCA_015888305.1 Antheraea pernyi | reverse complement strand
AAACGCCGCGGATCGCGTTCTTCAGACTCCGACCAGGGCTCCGCATGCCCGGTTGAGAAATACGCCAATATAGATGGCGTTCGGGTGCCGGCTATACCGGCAAACGTAAGACCACGGGTGAGCAAGCCCAATTCTTCCACTGTCTCGCTCTCTCAGTGTCCCGCCATAAGCGACTATCACGCGTTAACTAAGTTCCAAATTTATTATCGAAGTTTCGTTGATTTAGAAGATGAGGTGGAAAAATGAAATTAAATTATTTAACTCTCCAGTATAATATAACTCTATCATATTAAAAAAGAATATTTCATATATTCAAGAATAGTAAGTAAGTAAAACTAAGTCCTCTGCCATAAACATACTCTGCGATAAACTTAAAAAATAATGAACGGATTCTCATAAGGTAAAGCGATTTTAATTTGATTAATTTTTTTTTTCATTTTTCTCAACAGTAAATAAAGTGATTTATGATTAAGGTTCAGGTATATAATATGTAAAGATTTTTTTTTACGTGAAACTTCTTTAGAATCTTTGTAATTTCAAACCGGATGGAATGGAAAAACGACAGGTAAGAAACACAAATACAAAAATTAGTGAGCCAGAGCGAGAGAGGAAATGTCGGTGTGTATGTATATTGCACACTGTTTAATACTTGCTTGTATTTGAGCATTTAACGTGTGTAATGTGTGTGTGTAATATGTGAAATATACGTGACCTAATACTACTATACACTGTATGCGGCTGCGTATTACAGCTTTTTAGTAAGAAGTCAGCGTGGTGTGTTATTATTTAACAGTGTTTGTTAGTATTTTTATATGTTGTTGTGTTGAATAATAAATTCATTTTTAAACAAATAAACTTTGTTTTTTATCACATTGAAATTATATATAAATCAATTATATATTACGTAACAAAATACTATACAAATATATTGAAAAAAGTTACACGGCCCATGAGGGGATCAAACCCGCGACCTTCGCGTTATTAGCACGATGCTCTAACCAACTTAGCTAATTTACTGTGTTTATGAATTGCACGACAGTATATACATCACATATGATCGAATTATGTGACAAAAGCATAAAGTACGTATCACTGCAATTAGCGTTTTATATATTTTTTGCGCTTTGAAATGTATTTTTGAATTAATTAAATAAATAAACTTTGTAATTATCCTACCCTTGTTATATATATCCATTTCATTCTTTTGTCGATTTACTGAAAAATGAATCATAACTAATGTTATAAATACGAACGCTTGTTTGTTACGTTTTCACGCCTTAATAAATCAACCTACCATCGTGTAATTTTGCCAGCACGTTGTTAAGGCAGCAAAATGTACGATGGGTACGTTTTATTGAGAACATTAGTATTCTTCCCGAGGAATAATTCAAATCTACATTACTGCGAACGAAGACGCGAGCAAAAGCTAGTAATTTATATGTGTATCAATACCTAAATGAAGACTAAAATATATTTTTTGACTTAAAGAAATATCGTATGTCGATACTTGTAAAAGGTAATTCAAGCAAATGAAACCTATTAATTTCAGTTCATATTGTTTGGTACTGAGAAAATGTTTTGTTTTAAGTTATTTATAATGTCTAACATTGATAAATATATAGATCTATATTTGTTGTTTCTTAATACAACAAAACCGTACATTTATGAAGTTACATTATCATTTTATTTGTTAAATAAAAAATATATAATAACAAACAGATTATTTGAATTGTGCTCGAATAATTGCAATACTTAATTTATGATTATGAGAGGAGAATATATTATTATTTCGGAAATAATAGGTTTAATAAGAAATTTAAATTCCAAGAGTGATATCGTTTTCGTTAAAACCAAGATAGCGGAAATTAAATTAATGTTATATCTATGGTAAAACAAACCATAAAATAACAAGAATTACCTATAGTTTATCCATGACCACCTTATAAAATGATAAGCATCGAGTGGCAGCAAGCGTTTTTGGTTGTCGAATAATAAATTTAATTGCGCATGTGCACAAATTTATATATTTTTTGTGTTTTTAATAATTATGAATAAACTTAAATTATTATTTTAAAAAATGTCAAATATGTCGTTTTGATGCATTTTCATGTTACTACAATGTGATCGGGACTATCCTATTTAATATGTTCGTGTGTAATGTAAACCAGTACAATTATAATTAAAAATATTATAATTGTTATGTAATATTTTCATAATTACAAAAATATTCGAATATTATTACACTCGTTTATTTATAGGAAGTGAAGTGAAAGCTCGATTGTAATAATTTTCAAAATATAATCTATACTGTCAAGTGATTCTCGTTGAATACGCGCAAAAGAGACGCCCACAGACAGTTGGAAAGAGAAAATCGATTCGCATCCAAACGTACACGAAAGAGGTTACACTAGCGCAAACGTGAGATGAAACCACAACAAAACTAATGTTTTTAAACACACAAACTAATTGATAATTACTGAATGACACGAGACTACTGTATCAACAAGCGGGGGACTACATGGATAAAACTATTCGACTACATCACAATATATACATATATAGTACTATTACATTAACGCATGTGCAATATACTTACCGACTGCTATTTTCTCGATTGGAAAAAGCTGTGCTGTTAATACGCCTACTTGCAACAACAACACGGCGGTTAGAAGCGAAACGCTGCGTTTCCTTGTATACATTTTCGCGTCCAACTATTAATATTTGCTACAGACACCCTGTTTTCGATATGACATTCTAATACAAACGTTTTTGAGCTTTTTAATGATTAATAACTGAGTTTTCAAGGCGTTATAATACCGGGATGCTGCGTACAAAGCTGAGACTTAGGGGCGACTGATGTCGAGAGAGTATGGCATGGGAGCGGGGGTGCTACCACCCCCGCCTCGCCCGTTTCATTTGTTCACTTATCGTAATTTAGCTCAAATAAGTTAATAATTTATTTTACGATAAATTTATCTTGTATTTTATTACATTGTATTTAAATACATGCTTCTATTTTAAACAAAATACCTTTTAATCTTTGAAACATAAAAATTTCTTATAAAAATTATAAAATGGAATATCGTACAGTTTTATTACTCCTTAACACTATTCTTGTTGCGGCTCTCAGTAAAATTCTGCATTTTTTTTGCATGTAAGTGTCAAATTGAGTGTTATTGTTGAGGTTGCGCGCGTCGCTATTTTGGGAACAACGATTCTTTTCTCACCCTCCCAGTGGTCCCCGAAATTCTTCTCCCCTACGCACAAACCTCAATTACCTATATACCTACTATGTCCAATATTTCGAATCGTTACGAAACCTTTATTAATGTAGCAAATAAATTCTAACTTAAAAAATATTATCGCTTAGTACATTTACTATAAGCATAGAACATATAACAACGATTTTCTATTGCATTGATCATTGTTGGTTGAAGCTTAGAAATAAATTTAATAGTTTCACTCCATATAAGGAGATTTCTCGCCTGTATGTCATTGGTCAAATACCGAGTATGCAAATGTTTTTCTAACAAATCATATTGTCATTGAGATGAAAAAGAAGAAAAACTTTAAATTCGATATTACATCAGATTTTCACTCTCGAATCGCAAGAGACATCGCTTTATGTAATTAATTGATCCTCTCGCTTGTATTAAGATATATTAAGAAACATCAACCGCCGCTACGCTCTTCTCGCAAATCAGAACCCTGATACGCCACTGCTCCGTACGAAGTTAGCCCACGCTTTTCATTTGATGTCTTTGTTATTCTATTTATTTATAGGTAATATAGGTGATATTACCGCGCCACTATCTATTTTTCCTTCTATATCACTTCAGATTTTCACCGCATCCACCCTGTGGGACCTACTTACACGGAAACCATTGAATTAAAATAGACTACATTTTTTCATTGTAATTTAACAAATATTAAAAACATCTGAAGATATACTTTACATACCTAAATAGAGAGGTAATAATTAAGTAAAGCAATAAGTCCCTACGAGTATAGAATACGCAATGTCCCATTTTAACGACACCAAGATATTATAGAAAAGGTTCCGAGATCCTTATTGAACTGCACAAACTTCCCGGTAAAGTTATATAACACTTTTAAACGAGAAAAGCGAAGAAAGCTACAACTTGAATCCATCTTATGGACAAAGATGTTATGTTCAAAGGTGTGAATACATCCAAATAAGATTTATTAGCCCTTTAAGTTATGTTTTTGTTCTTAACGTTTGAAGTATTTGTGAAATCGTCATCAATAATATATAAATTTATATATAGTATATATTTTGTTTCTTATTTTTAAAAACACCGATCCTTTAAACACTAAAGTATGGTATATTCATTTTCAGGTTGATTTTCAAACAGATGTCTTAAAATTTGGTACTTGGGGCTTAATTTAATATAAATTAAGAAAGAGAAATAGTTGTTTGAGTATGTTTTGCAAATTAATATGATATTTAAATATATTTGTTTAAGATTTTTGGATTAAGTATTAAACCGATAAAAAAAGAAGTTAAATTTATTATCGAAAAAAAGAAGTTAAATTTATTATCGAAGTTTCGTTGATTTAGAAGATGAGGTGGAAAAATGAAATTAAATTATTTAACTCTCCAGTATAATATAACTCTATCATATTAAAAAAGAATATTTCATATATTCAAGAATAGTAAAATATTTAGTGAGATTTCCCCAATTACTGTTTCATTTAGGTTTATTCATAGTTAGAATTAAATCTCTGCATATTATAAAACAAAGTCCTCTGCCAAGTCTGTCTGTCTGTTCGCAATAAACTCAAAAAATAGTGATTTTATTTTTTTATTTTTCTCAACAGTAAATAAAGTGATTTATGAGTAAGGTTTTTTTATTATCACAGCAGGGCACGGCTAGTTCAAAATAGATGTAATTTATTGAAAACTAAGCTCCTGAGTTCCTAAGATCTAACATTCTTCTATTGTGTTTGAAGACGGAGGTGTAACAATTTATAATTCAATTTTCTGTTAAAAATGAATTATAACTAATGTTATAAATACGAATGTTTGGTCGTCACGTTTTCACGCCTTAATAAATCATCCTAACATCGTGTAATTTTGCATACACATTGTTAAGGCAGCAAAATGTACAATGGGTACGTTTTATTGAGAAAAATGCTCGCGTCTTCGTTCGCAGTAATGTAGATTTGAATTATTCCTCGGGAAGAATACTATTTTTCTCAATAAAACGTACCCATTGTACATTTTGCTGCCTTAACAATGTGTATGCATCTACATTACTGCGAACGAAGACGCGAGCAAAAGCTAGTAATATATGTGTATCAATACCAAAAGGAATTATGTAGAGACTAAAATATATTTTTTGACTTAAAGAAATATCGTATGTCGATACTTGTAAAAGGTAATTCAAGCAAATGAAACCTATTAATTTCAGTTCATATTGTTTGGTACTGAGAAAATGTTTTGTTTTAAGTTATTTATAATGTCTAACATTGATAAATATATAGATCTATATTTGTTGTTTCTTAATACAACAAAACCGTACATTTATGAAGTTACATTATCATTTTATTTGTTAAATAAAAAATATATAATAACAAACAGATTATTTGAATTGTGCTCGAATAATTGCAATACTTAATTTATGATTATGAGAGGAGAATATATTATTATTTCGGAAATAATAGGTTTAATAAGAAATTTAAATTCCAAGAGTGATATCGTTTTCGTTAAAACCAAGATAGCGGAAATTAAATTAATGTTATATCTATGGTAAAACAAACCGTAAAATAACAAGAATTACCTATGATTTATTCACCTTATAAAATGACTAGCTGTTACCAGCGGCTCCGCACGCGCTTTTTAAAAATTTATTAAAGAAATGTAAAATTGTAAGTGAGTGTGTACTTTACAGAAACGCTTTTTCAAAAACATTTGTAACTGCGATACGAACGCCATCTACTGTAACATGTAACGTGTACATTAGATATATGAATACTAATAGTATATCGAATGGGATGGGATTTATCATCAGCGACATACCTGGAACTTCAACCTACTATACACCAAACTCAGTGCTCACTAACACTATATAAGAAAGTAATGAAAATTATAAACTATACATTATCGAACAATATATCTTAAATCTTTTATTTTATAGATAGATATAATATGCCCGTATTGTCGATATACTTAAGTTATTCTTATACGTTGCTATAATAAATGAGTTATGTAGAAGCAAACGTGGTAAATAAAACAATATGACTGCCAAATTGATCAAAAAGATGATATAATTCATATTACATACAAATATATGACTTTCAATTACGTATATTTATTCTTGGAGTCAGTAAGGCACACGTCTCACGCAGTTGTAACATATTTTTAATTTCACACGGACGAATACAAAGGTAGTAATCACTACATAGTGTACCAATTCAAATAAAAAGAGAATCATTAAAATCGGTTCATAATTAACTAAAATATCGATTAACATACATAAAAAAATACATACAACCGAACATAGTAACCTCCTCCTTTTTCGAAGTCGGTTAAAAAAGTCCTCTGTCAGCTTATCTGTTCGCGATAAAGTCAAAAACTACCATTTTCATGCTGTTTTCACCAGTAGATAGAATGATAATTCATGGGGACCTTCCCTTAGGTATAATTTGTCAAAGTTTTCATTTTATTATCCGGGCGGGACAACGTCTTCCGAGCCCACTTGTTATCTGTCCGTAAAAGCCCCGTGGAAGTCGGTCCAACCAATTAGGAGATAGTAGCATATTGCGGATGAAGTCTTGAGTAACAAAATAAAATAGTCTAAGTTACTTCTTATAAGATGAGTTATCTGCCAGTGAAAGTCCCGCGAAAATTAGTTCAAGCATTACGGATATTCCACTGCGGCCGAAGGCGAATAAAAAACCTAAATTACTTTTCATAAGGTCTGTTATCTACCAGTAAATACCCCGTATTTTGCAACATTATCTGCGGTTGACGTATACCCAAGGACTTTATAAGTAAACAACACTTATTGGACGATCAGTACCAGCCTGTCTCTCCAAACAGAGCGTGCTCACGCCCATGCCCGCGTAACCTCAGATCACGCCGCCGTGGTCTGGGTGTAAATTTCGCTCCCGCACACCAGTCTAGGCCTCCTTCGGCAGCCTCTCAAGCCTAGGTCCGATCCCTCGCCGTGGAGCCATTGAGTGCGCTGCTCGCGCGATACAGCCAATATATCAATACACACCAATACATCACTGCAACAATACTACATACATCACCTCCACACACGTGCACGCTCACACGCTTACACATAAAGTGGATGGGTTTTTCTTTTTTTTCCCGTATCGAACTGTAATAGTTTAGCATCTTTTCCGATACAAAATACACATAAGAGTTGTTGAGATATGTATCCTTGGTACACATATATGTTTCAACAACTCATATATGTATGAATAGTTTAGCTTAACCAAATAAAATCGGCTGAGTGCCTTAAGCGCTCGCCTTAGTAGTTCGGTGAAGCTGTTAAGACCTTGCTAGGTCAATAGCGTAGTCAGTTCAAGAAAAAAAAAAGTTGTTTGAGTATGTTTTGCAAATTAATAAGATATTTAAATATATGTGTATAAGATTTTTGGATTGTGTTAAACCGATAAAAAAATAAGTTAAATTTACTATCGAAGTTTCGTTGATTTAGAAGATGAGGTGGAAAAATGAAATGAAATCATTAAACTCTCCAGTACAATATGACTCTATCATATTAAAAAAGAATATTTCATATATTCAAGAATAGTAAAATATTTAGTGAGATTTCCCCAATTACTGTTTCATTTAGGTTTATTCATAGTTAGAATTAAATCTCTGCATATTATAAAACAAAGTCCTCTGCCAAGTCTGTCTGTCTGTTCGCAATAAACTCAAAAAATAGTGATTTTATTTTTTTATTTTTCTCAACAGTAAATAAAGTGATTTATGAGTAAGGTTTTTTTATTATCACAGCAGGGCACGGCTAGTTCAAAATAGATGTAATTTATTGAAAACTAAGCTCCTGAGTTCCTAAGATCTAACATTCTTCTATTGTGTTTGAAGACGGAGGTGTAACAATTTATAATTCAATTTTCTGTTAAAAATGAATTATAACTAATGTTATAAATACGAATGTTTGGTCGTCACGTTTTCACGCCTTAATAAATCATCCTAACATCGTGTAATTTTGCATACACATTGTTAAGGCAGCAAAATGTACAATGGGTACGTTTTATTGAGAAAAATAGTATTCTTCCCGAGGAATAATTCAAATCTACATTACTGCGAACGAAGACGCGAGCAAAAGCTAGTAATATATGTGTATCAATACCAAAAGGAATTATGTAGAGACTAAAATATATTTTTTGACTTAAAGAAATATCGTATGTCGATACTTGTAAAAGGTAATTCAAGCAAATGAAACCTATTAATTTCAGTTCATATTGTTTGGTACTGAGAAAATGTTTTGTTTTAAGTTATTTATAATGTCTAACATTGATAAATATATAGATCTATATTTGTTGTTTCTTAATACAACAAAACCGTACATTTATGAAGTTACATTATCATTTTATTTGTTAAATAAAAAATATATAATAACAAACAGATTATTTGAATTGTGCTCGAATAATTGCAATACTTAATTTATGATTATGAGAGGAGAATATATTATTATTTCGGAAATAATAGGTTTAATAAGAAATTTAAATTCCAAGAGTGATATCGTTTTCGTTAAAACCAAGATAGCGGAAATTAAATTAATGTTATATCTATGGTAAAACAAACCGTAAAATAACAAGAATTACCTATGATTTATTCACCTTATAAAATGACTAGCTGTTACCAGCGGCTCCGCACGCGCTTTTTAAAAATTTATTAAAGAAATGTAAAATTGTAAGTGAGTGTGTACTTTACAGAAACGCTTTTTCAAAAACATTTGTAACTTTAGTTCAAGCATTACGGATATTCCACTGCGGCCGAAGGCAAATAAAAAACCTAAATTACATTTTATGAGGTCTGCTGTGACCAGTAAATACCCCGTGAAAAACGGTCCAACCATTTTGGAAATAGCCACGCTGATGAAGCCGCGGACATATAAAATAGAATATGTCAACCGCTATAATTTTGGCTATCTGGCAGTAAAAAGTAAAATTCCCGTTAAAATAGGTCCAGTCGTTTTGGAGATTACCCAGGACAAACAAACAAACAGACAAAATATAATAATATAAAAATATAGACAAAGTATAAAAAAAGTTTTTTTTGGTCATTTGTAGCCATATCCATTCATCAAAAAGTTGTTATTTTAATTGTACATACACAAACTTTATTTTTATAATACGTAATAGAGAACAAATAAAAAATTAGAAATAAAAGTAGTATAAACTTTTTGCATAGGAAAACAAAATAAACTTCGAAAATGTTTGCGATAGAAACTTACCACGTTACCATGGCAACGTATATAATACTAACGCTAACGAAATCTTTATTTGAACAATTTTGTTTTATGATTATAAATACTAAGAAGATAATGATGATGGATAAAATAACTATATTTATTATATAGAAGATTTAGCGCTTATGCCTTTATTGTAACTTGGACATGGAAGAAAATTGATTAAAGGATATATAAGAAATACCTATATTGACAACTTCAGAATTGACAGTATGGATTAATTCCTTCGCCTGTCCTATTGAACGAATATTATTACTACTACTAACGAAATCTCTCAAAGGAAAAAAGTGCCCGATTTTGAAACATCCTTCATTGGTGCTCCGCTCTTATTGGTGTTAGCGTGATGATATATAGCCTATACTTATACTATACACATATATACTATATACATACATACATATACATATAGCTATTTAACACCGAAATAATTTTTCAACTCGAACCTGTGGTTCATGAGATCATCGCATTCAACCAAACAAAGAAACTCTTCAGCTTTATATATTAGTATAAATTTGCCGACCGATACCTAACAAATGGTTCACATGGATGTATAAAAATATTACATTACCTAAAAGTATTTTGAGCCATACATCTAAAAACGTTTATACTATGAAATGAAATTGATATTATAAAAGTAGATTATTTTTTTTACATCATAGGAGGTAAACGAACATGTGGAACACTTGATGTTAAGTGACCACCACCGTCCATAGACACTTGCAACACCAGGGGAGTCGCAAGTGCGTTGCCAGCCTGTGTTTCGGGGAAGAGGAGATGGGGGGGGAGGGAAGAAGAGAGTGAGCCATACATCTAAAAACGTTTATACTATAAAATGAAATTGATATCATTATAAAACTAGATTTTTTTTTTATATCATATGAGGTAAACGATCAGGTGGAACACCTGATGTTAAGTGACCACCACCGTCCATAGACACTTGCAACACCAGGGCAGTAGCAAGTGCGTTGCCAACCTGTGATTAGTGGAAGAGGGGTAGGAGGAGCGGAGGGAAGAGGAGAGGCGAGTGGAGGTGGGCTTCCGGCGATCTCACTGACCGAACGAAACACAACAATCCAAGCACTGTTACTTCACGTCGGATTCCGTGTAATTGAAACCAATAATAGTTTCAGCATGGCTCTACCACCTACAAAACAGTTTAAATTAAAAATATAACAAAATCGTAAAAAGAAGATAAAATTGCAAAAAAATAAGAAAATCTTATATACACATTTTACTAATTATTGCCCTTAGTTTCTTTTACGTTAATACTGCGTGTTTTATCTGGGTTAAAAGAGGGCTATTTTTATCATTATCGATTAACACCTATATATACATTCCTTTGAAAACTGTATTCAGCTAGCTTTCGCTGTTTTAATGTGCTGTGATGTGCTTTCTAATAGCGAATATTAAATACGCAGAGATATTCGAGCTGTTTGTGTACAGACTGGTATATGAGGCACTTCAATTTATATAGCATCTTATTATAACTGATTTATTTGATGCGGTCCTTTTAGAATTGGTTATATACGAGTATATTCATAGGCTATAGGATGAAGAGCAAGTTGTTGCCTTGAAGGTGATACGGTAACCAATTTGTGGAAATAAAACGTGTTTGTTAAATAAGAAGTTTTCATAAATGTTGTTACAATCAAGTTGTACTTATTTAAGAGCTTGATCGCAATTGATATAAAAAGTATATGATAAAAATTCAATTCAAATATACTAATTCGTAGATAAGAAGTAAGACGATACGTGAATACTAAGAATATGAAATATCTACAAAAATATCCACCCTAAAAAAAAGACCAGAACGTCTTTGACCACAGTTCGGACTTATGTACATATGTATGTATTTGATTGTCTTGATTGTCAAAAGTACTACCAGTTCGGAAAGCGAAACCCACTCATCGTGAAGAACCAGCAAAAAATGATTTATGTACGATGTAGGTATGTATGAGTGGGTATATGATATTTAAAATACATTACACGTTACAATCCTTTTTAGTAGATGTACAGAGAGAGGTCTCAATTACAGAAATATGGTGTTTCGATGGTTCACATAATTCGGCTTGAAAATCTCCTCTCTCTTGAAGTCGGTTACTACATGTTAATGGTCGGTTATTACATGACTACTTGCTACTACAAAATACATGCATAACTTAACATAAATCAATTCACAGAACAGTACTTTGATAGCTTCAATTCATAGTCTTTCTTTCATTTTATAAATAAGTCATCATACATTCGCAAGAGTTGAACTTCCCGTCGATAATGAAAGAGCTGTTTTAGAATTCCGAATAAAATGTAAATCTCAATCCAAAGGATCGACTTTGTAAAAGGGAGTCGTCCCGTAGAAAAAAAAACTTATTTCTCTCAGCCTTATAGAAATGGGAAGAGGGTCATTCATTTAATTACTTCCTAGCCAGTATTCAATGAATAAAGTTCTGACGAATGTAAATATCATGATCTAGTTATGTTATGATATGTCTAGTCTACACTTCTACACTAATATTATAAAGAGGAAATGTTGTATTTTTGTATGTTTGTAACGAATAAACTCAAAAACTACTAGACGGATCTCGATAATTCGTTCATAATTAGAAAGCTACATTATCCCGGAAGTAACATCCCTACTAATATATAAATGTGAATGTAAGTTTGTTTGTTATGCTTTCACGCGAAAACTACTCAACCGATCATCATGAAACTTTGTACACATATTCTTGGAGGTATTAAAAGTAACATAGGATACTTTTCTAAAAAATCAGAATTTTTGAGATTAGATGTCATTTTTGTGGTTAGATGCTATTATTTAGTTTTAAGCTTACTCTTTGGTTTCAATTCTTACTCTGTTCTTCTTTAAAAATGCCTCGGAAGCAATAATGTAATCCAAGGTATGAAAAATATTGCCATAAAATGAATTTCATCGCATTGCGCTGCGGAAACTATGAATAATAAAACAAAAATATGTTCTATAATATTAAAGAACGTGTTAATATTTATAAAAAACCTCACGGCACCATATGTCCAGCTGTTATGATTATGTCACTATAACTACATTTTTGAAAGAAATCTTAACAAAAACCAGACCATGCCTAAAAGACCCTGTTATTCACCATATACACGTATTCACTCTATATTTTATGATTTATTTATTTTTGAATGGCAGCGCACGCGAGCCGTTGTAGGGTTGCCGCGATGGCGGGAAACCTAGCGAAAGCTGTAATGGCACCTAATTCAGAATTTTTGGATGTTGCATCGAACGCAGAGATCTCGGAGATCTCGTGGAAAATCAGTCATTGATCCATATACTCAATACTGGACATTGAAAAGGACAGCGCGGGGTCAGCCTGTGAAGGCTTAGCCGCCTCGGGACTCGGACGAGTTTGGGGCGCAGGCTTAGAAGCCGACGGAGTTTGAGGGGCCCGTGTGGGGCGGGGTGTGCTATTCGGTGCACCAGATGTGCTTGGCAGACTCGAAGGTTGAGGACGGCCGGAGGCGGCGGGCGTCCTAGACGGCGAGACCTGCTTAGGGTAACGGGGGCGCTTTGTGTGCAGGGCGCGGGGACATCCGCAATAGTTCGCGGTATGACCCACGCCGCGACACAAAACGCGACTCGGAGGGTTGGAGGAAGTCGACGAGCGAGACCACTCTTTGGTGGAGTGGTTGCCGAGGCACTTAACGCACCTGTGTCGCAGGCCACAATTTCGTGCGGAGTGCCCGTATACCTGGCAGTTGTGACACTGCAAGGGTACGGACGTTTTGCGCGGCGGCTCGACGATAACACCGGAGAGGCGGCAGAGGGTCATGATTATGAATATCGCTTTCCCTTGATGGGTGCGATCGAGAATGACTAATACCATGTCGTATGGGGCCTTGGTGCGCGGAGAGCGCATTCGATGTACCTCGCGAACAGCGAGCTTCTGTACTTTGAGGTCGTCGGAGATGTGGGTCACGGAAGAGGAGTGCGCACATCTATAGCATAGGTAACCGCGCGGCTTATTCGCGCAATAGAATTTTAGCTCATAGTAATAGGTCGGCATTCAGTTACAATCCACAAATTGATTATGTTCATCAGAACAACATCCAAATTGGGGCAATCAATAAGATTTGTACCAAATGTTATGCTAAAAAATTGAGTGATGAAGCAAATGGTATATGGTGCGCATCTGGAAAAGTACTTCTTCCTAATATTGAAGATCCACCCCGTCACACCCCACCCCACATCAGCTATCTGCCAGTGAAAGTTTCGTAAAGATCTGTCAAACCGTTTTATAGATTGCACTGCGGGCAAAGCCACGGTAAACAGCTAGTCTAAATTAAAATAAACTAAATTACTTTTTATAATGTCAGCTATCTGTCGGTGAAAGTCCCGTGAAAATTGGTCCAATCGTTTTGGAGATAGCATTGCAGACAAAGCCACGGTTAATAGCTAGTCTAATTAAGAGTACCCCGCTGTAATTTCAGCTACTTGCTAGTGAAATTCCTGTCAAAATCGGTCCAGCCGTTTCGGAGATTAGCCGGAACACGCAGACAGACAGACAGACCGACAAAAATTTTAAAAATTGCATTTTTGCTATCAGTCGCGTGTATACGTTCGTACCCAATCAGTAAAAAAGATATTACATACAGACACTTCATAAATTTATTTTCGTAAATTTCGCTCCCATACAATCGCCGCGGCCCCGTCAGCAGCGGCTCAAGCCTAGGTCTGATGTCCCGGAGTGGAGCCCTCGAGCACTTACTAGATAGACTACCAATGAAATGCTTTTTCTTGCAGTAGAGAAGTGGGGTAAGCAGTGTGGTGCTTATGTTTTTTTCATCTGTACATATATATATATTTTTTTAATATCGTAGGAGGCAATGTAACATGCGGTTCACCTGGTGTTAAGTGATCACCACTGTCCATAGACACTAACAATACCAGAAGAGTCGAAAGCGCGTTGCCAGCCTGTGTTTGGAGGGAGGGGAGGGGGAAGGGAATGAGAGGGGGGCCTCCGGCGCTCTCACTGACCGAACGAAACGCAACAATGGAAGCACTATTACTTCACGTCGATTTTCTGTGAGACGGTGGTACTACCACAGACGAGCCGACCCATTCATGCTGAAACCAGTAGTACTACCACCTTAAAAATAAATGGTCGTCTTCTGCATATTCAATAATACTCAATTCGAGAATGTCCCAGGTTTAGTGTGAAAAGACTAGGGCATATATTGCCTTGTGACAATCTTCGTATATGTCCATTCGATCTTTTGGGCTTGATGGAGAAGTAGTCTGCTATCAAATCGTTCCCCTCTCCTCTCCCCCTTCCTTCCCTTTCCCCAAACACAGGCTGGCAACGCACTTTCGACTCCCCTGGTGTTGTTAGTGTCTATGGATGGCGGTGATCACTTAACATCAGGTGATCGACATGTTCGCTTGCTGCTATGACATAAAAAAAAAATCATAACACGTCGATTAACGTAGGTTAAAATCCTTGCAACTAAGTTGGAACCTTTGGTGAAGGAAGACGTAATAAAACCAATAGCGTAGCGGTATTGCGTTTGTTAAGGACGCCTGGCTAGATAACAACATTAGAATGAAAATTTGTCACCGAACACCTATTGCTGTGTTCAGTGAGTGCGTCGGAGGCCCACCTCCCTTCCCCTTCCCCCCCTCCCCCACTCTCCAGCACAGGCTGGCAACGCACTTGCGACTCCCCTGGTGTTGCAAGTGTTTATGGACGGTGGCGATCACATAACATCAGGTGAACAACCAGTCCGTTTGCATCCTATGACATATAAAAAAAAATTTGGGATGAGGTTAAAATGAGAATAAAGTATGTCTATCTGTGTATATTGTATTCCCTTAGTTCTTCTAAACTACATAACACATTTTGATACGGTGTTCACTAACAGAATAATTCTTTCAGGTTTATATGTGTAATATGCGTGTCTTATGTTAATGAAAAGTAGAGAAGGTTCAACATACAGTAACAAAGTCGTAATAATATGTTTCGTACGCTTTCATTGCTAATACTGGCTTAACCTTATGAGGTACATCAAAGTAATATACTACAAAATTGTATAAATTTAAAAGGCTTACAAAAAACTTCGCGATGTTATATACCTCTTAAGCCGTAATAACCGTTTTTATCTTGAATATATTATTATCTGATACCCGTCCACTCGTACATTATATAAACTTTTAATAAGAAATATGGCAGTGTCAATGGAATCCAAAAATCGCAACTGAAGCGGTTCCAGGTTGTTAGTATAAACGTATGGTTGGTGAAGGAAGACGTAGTAAAACCAATAGCGTAACGGTATTGCGTTTGTTAAGAACGCCTGGCTAGATAACAACACTAGAATGAATATTTGTCACCAAAGAACTATTGGTGTATTTACAAAAAACTTCGCGATGTTATATACCTCTTAAGCCGTAATAACCGTTTTTATCTTGAATATATTATTATCTGATACCCGTCCACTCGTACATTATATAAACTTTTAATAAGAAATATGGCAGTGTCAATGGAATCCAAAAAATATAACTATCTACGAAAAATTCCACATCGAATAGTCGTAGTCCTGTGCCGATACGTACAATAGTTTAAACGTTATTAAGCCTCAAAGGAATTGTATTTTTATTATATATAGAAGATTAAAAAATATTAACTAATTTGCGAAGTTATTTTAATCAATATACTCGAATAAGGTTGTAGCATGCGCACCGCCGAAATATCTTATGGTGGCTTTCTGCTACTCTAGGGGACCCCGAAGTGTCTTCGAGAACTTTTAAAGTTTTCGTTCAGATTCAGCTAACAACAGTAAAGATAAAATGCACGTACCTCGTGATCTTCCTTGTGTTGCAGCTGGCCGTTGAGCTTCCACGAATGTTGAGTTATAGATTTATTTTATGATTCAGATGCTAATTATAATATGATCGCCTCGATCGTTCGATGAAAAAACAGAAGAATGCGATGTCACGTTTTTTCTTTTTTGTTGACGTTCACGTGCATGACTACCAAAAAATTAGCGTCTCGATACTGTTTATTAACAAGATCTGAACGTCACCAATCGATTTTACAAAAGAGGTTCTATTGAATAGCAATAGCGATACAAAGGTAATTGTAGTAAATCGCTTGGATGCTCTTGGGATGCAACTTTAACAAATAAGTTGCAACCTCTAATACGTTCATAAACAAATTTCTCACAGAGTTTGTGTAAATAGGACGTGAAAGCGTAATAAGCTCACATTCTCATTTATAAAGCTATTTTTTGCTCGCGACTTCATTCACGTTACTGTAGATTTGACCTCGAGAACAGTACATTTTTTGTACCCCAAAAGGTACCCATGTCCTTTTATTAACCTCTGACAATATGTATATTATATTGCATGATCGTTTCAGTAGTTAAGTTGTGAACAAACAAACAAAAACTCACTTTCGCATTTATACTATTAGTTAGAATAAGTAAGGATAATAATTTGTTAATTTATACGAAAATCATTTATTTATTTCAAAGAAGTCTACAGTTTTACATGATTAAAAAATAAGTAAAAGTATAATGTTAGTTTTGCGAAAATGATTTCAATCATTTTGTTTGTTTTAATATGGCTAACCTAAACGTTTATAATGTATAATATCAATTATTTAATCTATCAGTAAATTCCATGTTAAGTGAAAACAATTAAAATAGAAACAACTACTAATAATGGCATAACAATTATATAAAACACAAAGTATATAACAATTCTGCTACTATCGTACCAAAAACAAATTATATATTATGTGTATGTGTGTATGGCTGCGAATGTTCGTATGTGAGAATAAATATGCGTATTCATCAGGAATCTATCTGTTCTTGAAGTATGGTTTATAACAAAAAAAATTTGGGATGAGGTTAAAATGAGAATAAAGTATGTCTATCTGTGTATATTGTATTCCCTTAGTTCTTCTAAACTACATAACACATTTTGATACGGTGTTCACTAACAGAATAATTCTTTCAGGTTTATATGTGTAATATGCGTGTCTTATGTTAATGAAAAGTAGAGAAGGTTCAACATACAGTAACAAAGTCGTAATAATATGTTTCGTACGCTTTCATTGCTAATACTGGCTTAACCTTATGAGGTACATCAAAGTAATATACTACAAAATTGTATAAATTTAAAAGGCTTACAAAAAACTTCGCGATGTTATATACCTCTTAAGCCGTAATAACCGTTTTTATCTTGAATATATTATTATCTGATACCCGTCCACTCGTACATTATATAAACTTTTAATAAGAAATATGGCAGTGTCAATGGAATCCAAAAAATATAACTATCTACGAAAAATTCCACATCGAATAGTCGTAGTCCTGTGCCGATACGTACAATAGTTTAAACGTTATTAAGCCTCAAAGGAATTGTATTTTTATTATATATAGAAGATTAAAAAATATTAACTAATTTGCGAAGTTATTTTAATCAATATACTCGAATAAGGTTGTAGCATGCGCACCGCCGAAATATCTTATGGTGGCTTTCTGCTACTCTAGGGGACCCCGAAGTGTCTTCGAGAACTTTTAAAGTTTTCGTTCAGATTCAGCTAACAACAGTAAAGATAAAATGCACGTACCTCGTGATCTTCCTTGTGTTGCAGCTGGCCGTTGAGCTTCCACGAATGTTGAGTTATAGATTTATTTTATGATTCAGATGCTAATTATAATATGATCGCCTCGATCGTTCGATGAAAAAACAGAAGAATGCGATGTCACGTTTTTTCTTTTTTGTTGACGTTCACGTGCATGACTACCAAAAAATTAGCGTCTCGATACTGTTTATTAACAAGATCTGAACGTCACCAATCGATTTTACAAAAGAGGTTCTATTGAATAGCAATAGCGATACAAAGGTAATTGTAGTAAATCGCTTGGATGCTCTTGGGATGCAACTTTAACAAATAAGTTGCAACCTCTAATACGTTCATAAACAAATTTCTCACAGAGTTTGTGTAAATAGGACGTGAAAGCGTAATAAGCTCACATTCTCATTTATAAAGCTATTTTTTGCTCGCGACTTCATTCACGTTACTGTAGATTTGACCTCGAGAACAGTACATTTTTTGTACCCCAAAAGGTACCCATGTCCTTTTATTAACCTCTGACAATATGTATATTATATTGCATGATCGTTTCAGTAGTTAAGTTGTGAACAAACAAACAAAAACTCACTTTCGCATTTATACTATTAGTTAGAATAAGTAAGGATAATAATTTGTTAATTTATACGAAAATCATTTATTTATTTCAAAGAAGTCTACAGTTTTACATGATTAAAAAATAAGTAAAAGTATAATGTTAGTTTTGCGAAAATGATTTCAATCATTTTGTTTGTTTTAATATGGCTAACCTAAACGTTTATAATGTATAATATCAATTATTTAATCTATCAGTAAATTCCATGTTAAGTGAAAACAATTAAAATAGAAACAACTACTAATAATGGCATAACAATTATATAAAACACAAAGTATATAACAATTCTGCTACTATCGTACCAAAAACAAATTATATATTATGTGTATGTGTGTATGGCTGCGAATGTTCGTATGTGAGAATAAATATGCGTATTCATCAGGAATCTATCTGTTCTTGAAGTATGGTTTATAACATGTTTTGTGACCTTCACCTTAAAAGTTCTACAACAGTTATGAAAAATATCTATATCTGATATTTTTTCTTTATATAAGTGACCGCATCTTATCATGACAGAATTAGAACCATAGTTGGTGTTAGTTTTAGGTTTATTACGGCCAAGAAATTCGGACAATCTATCTTATTGTTTATTATATTATACCAGAACATCAAATCTGCTACTAAACGTGTCTGTTCAAGAGTTAACATATTTATTTCACGAAGATTCTCATTTTTATTTGCAGATAGAAGCAAACCCCGTCTTTTGAGAGATGTCATAAATTTGTTTTGAATGTTTTCGATTCTTTTTATACGAATAGCATAACACGGAGACTATATCTGTGATGCGAATTGTAAGATACTGCGTACAAAAGCACAAAACAGTATTTTTAAAGAAGATTTTTTTTAATGGTTTTGAAATCCTTCGGCAACGGCTCAAGCCTAGGTCCGTTCCCTCGGCATGGAGCCCTTGAGTACGCTGCTCGCGCGATACAGTGACACAAAATCTTACATCACTGCGACAACATTACACATATCACCTTCACACACGAGGTCGGTAAAAATATGTCGCGGACGTCTTTTACAACGCGCAGCGTTTGGTACGGGTTCGTATTTCGCGGCGGATACCACTAACGGACAGGAATGATTCGCGGCTTTTTCAAAATAAATAATCGTAAGTGATTTTACGCCTTAGCGTAACGATATATATATATCATTGATAGTTTATAACCTTCCTCAATAAATGACTCAAAATATAGATATAAATAAAACTGATGTGTCTATTTGTTATGAGAAAATAACATCATTCATTAAATATACATATATATATATAAGTATATATAAATTTATTATGTACGTGTGTATGTCACTGAACTCCTCCTAAACGGTTGGACCGATTTTGATGAAATTTTGTGTTGCGTGATCTATCAGTAAATTCCATGTTAAGTGAAAACAATTAAAATAGAAACAACTACTAATAATGGCATAACAATTATATAAAACACAAAGTATATAACAATTCTGCTACTATCGTACCAAAAACAAATTATATATTATGTGTATGTGTGTATGGCTGCGAATGTTCGTATGTGAGAATAAATATGCGTATTCATCAGGAATCTATCTGTTCTTGAAGTATGGTTTATAACATGTTTTGTGACCTTCACCTTAAAAGTTCTACAACAGTTATGAAAAATATCTATATCTGATATTTTTTCTTTATATAAGTGACCGCATCTTATCATGACAGAATTAGAACCATAGTTGGTGTTAGTTTTAGGTTTATTACGGCCAAGAAATTCGGACAATCTATCTTATTGTTTATTATATTATACCAGAACATCAAATCTGCTACTAAACGTGTCTGTTCAAGAGTTAACATATTTATTTCACGAAGATTCTCATTTTTATTTGCAGATAGAAGCAAACCCCGTCTTTTGAGAGATGTCATAAATTTGTTTTGAATGTTTTCGATTCTTTTTATACGAATAGCATAACACGGAGACTATATCTGTGATGCGAATTGTAAGATACTGCGTACAAAAGCACAAAACAGTATTTTTAAAGAAGATTTTTTTTAATGGTTTTGAAATTCTAGTTTGTTTTGAATGTTTTCGATTCTTTTTATACGAATAGCATAACACGGAGACTATATCTGTGATGCGAATTGTAAGATACTGCGTACAAAAGCACAAAACAGTATTTTTAAAGAAGATTTTTTTTTAATGGTTTTGAAATTCTAGTTATGAAGTCTAGCATTTTATAAGATTTTTGTATATATCATATTCATAATGATCCTTTAATGATAATTTATTATATAGCTTTAGGCCTAGGTCTCTAACGCAAGACTCTCTGAATAGAGTGAAGCCACTGAGACGATAATCATATTTAATAACGTTCCTCGTCTACCTCGTATAGGTGATACACTAACATTTATCTACGTTGATATCTAGGAGATTTAATGAACAGTAATCATATAGCCCATTTAAATCCTGATGTAATTTAATGCAGTCTTCAATAGTATATATTGGCATTAATATTTTAGTATCATCAGCATACATCAAAAACTTTGCGTAGTGAAAGCAGGAACCTATGTCACATAGGTATATACAAAGATCACTTTTCAGTCTTTAATTCAGAGACGCGTGTTACATGGTTGCCGGCCGAGACTGAACTGCCTGGTGGTACATAATAATGCCATTCAATATAATACCTTATGATGTCGCTACACAAATGCATTGTAGTTTTGCCGGGATGGTTGCTACTGTGAATCTGTGGAGACGCGTACCCGCCCGTGTAGTTCTGTAGTGGAAAGGAGAAGATGGGATCAGGTTAAACAACTCTTCAGAACACTCGCCATGATACAGACGATAAAACACGCTCAGTGAGGCGATGTCTCTTCGCAACTGAAGCGGTTCCAGGTTGTTAGTATAAACGTATGGTTGGTGAAGGAAGACGTAGTAAAACCAATAGCGTAACGGTATTGCGTTTGTTAAGAACGCCTGGCTAGATAACAACACTAGAATGAATATTTGTCACCAAAGAACTATTGGTGTATTCAGTGAGTGCGCCGGAGGCCCACCTCCCTTCCTCTTTACCTCCCCTGGAGGGGCAAGCATAGGCTGGCAACGCACTTGCAACTGCCCTGGTGTTGCTAGTGTCTATGGACGGCTGTGATCACTTACCATCAGGTGACCTATCTGTTCGTTTGCCTCCTATAATATAAAAAAACTTTAATATTATTATACAGAAAATATATCTTTATCAAGTAGATATTTTTATTAGCACTCAGGAGGTATTAATTGTGAATAATCCCTTTATAACTATTTCTAGAACTACGTCCCATAATAATTTTAATAATATATATTAAATATATATTAATATATATTAATATATTTAATAATATATATTATAGTTCTGTTTGAACAATGTACATACTAGAATATTGAAACTGTTAACAAAGCATAATTGTGGCCACTTTGCTCATAACAAGTTACAAAGTAATATCAAGTTACTAACTAAGCTCTAGGTCAGTTCATCATTAGTTTACCTTGGAAGCATTGAGGGCGACCATAAAATTTTAGCTCTGTTACAAATTACGTGCTGTTCCTTCTTCCATTACCTAGCAGTTTATGTGAATATCGTTTTAACATAAAGTTACACCTTTTTATATGAATTTCATCTAATGAGATGGACTGTTTACCTTTTCATCGAGTCGATAAGAGAATTTACTAACATGTAAAAACACAACACTAACTAAAGTCTTACCTTTCACAGAACTTAAGCCATCCCTTCCTTACCTGAATATTCACTCGAAAGTAATTTAACTTTAATATGATAAAACACCGGAATATTTCTCAAAATATAGATATAAATAAAACTGATGTGTCTATTTGTTATGAGAAAATAACATCATTCATTAAATATACATATATATATATAAGTATATATAAATTTATTATGTACGTGTGTATGTCACTGAACTCCTCCTAAACGGTTGGACCGATTTTGATGAAATTTTGTGTTGCGTGTTCCAGTGGATCTGAGATGGTTTAGATTCAATTGAACCAGGTAGGTGGCGCTGCGGTTGACTTTTAAGATCTTTTTTGTTTTCAAGACAGGAAAATGTAAAGTACATAGATACTTATAACAAAAAACCAATTTATAAATTTTTTATCTGGTTGTTCCGATTTTGAAGCGGTCGGACCAATTTTGATGGGACTTTCACTAGCTGATGTTATAAAGAGTGATGTTTTATTTTACAAAAATAAACAATGTTCAGCGCAAATGTAATAAAACTAAAGTTATAGTTTCCAAATTGGTTTTTTTGCTAAACTTCACGCCGTCGATGTCGCGGCTTACATTTATTATAGCTGATAATAAAATAAAACTTATAAACCAAATAAGAGAAACATTGTTCTCTTACAAAACATTGGACCAATACTTAAGTCAAGAAAAAAAAATCTCCTAACGATGTCGAAAGATCTAGAAAGGTTAATATCCTTAAACAGTATACGTCCCGAGTTCCTTGGGACCTTGAAAGTTCAAAGGGGAAATAAAAAGATATTACCATTGCAAATTTGAGCAAGTTTGATTTGGATCGGTACTTCGGGAGCTCACTCATGGAAAACAAGTTTTTACTTTTATATCTAAGAAAAGCACAAAACAGTATTTTTAAAGAAGATTTTTTTTTAATGGTTTTGAAATTCTAGTTATGAAGTCTAGCATTTTATAAGATTTTTGTATATATCATATTCATAATGATCCTTTAATGATAATTTATTATATAGCTTTAGGCCTAGGTCTCTAACGCAAGACTCTCTGAATAGAGTGAAGCCACTGAGACGATAATCATATTTAATAACGTTCCTCGTCTACCTCGTATAGGTGATACAGTTAAAAATCAGAAATCGCTGCCTTGCTTTATTCCATGAACTAAAAATTCCGTTGTATCTACCTGTCTTCATTAAGCACGACCCCTCTATAACTAATTACTTCCAAGCACTTCGAACACTCTGATTATGATACTTATATAATATAACTAGTTCCTCTTGATAGCTTTTAACCTATTAAAACGTAGTGACAACTCACTGCAAGTTCCATATAGCCCATTTAAATCCTGATGTAATTTAATGCAGTCTTCAATAGTATATATTGGCATTAATATTTTAGTATCATCAGCATACATCAAAAACTTTGCGTAGTGAAAGCAGGAACCTATGTCACATAGGTATATACAAAGATCACTTTTCAGTCTTTAATTCAGAGACGCGTGTTACATGGTTGCCGGCCGAGACTGAACTGCCTGGTGGTACATAATAATGCCATTCAATATAATACCTTATGATGTCGCTACACAAATGCATTGTAGTTGTGTTTATTCTAGTGATAGTGATTTGTCATAAATGCAGTTGTGTTTATTGTAGTTTTTTGTTATGATATTAAGTTGATACAAGTTTACTATTTTAATATTGATATGTATTCCTTCAGTTCTTACAATAATAATACAAAAAACAAGATAACAATCTACGACCAGTAACCTACTTATAACTTAAATATGGAGGGTATTCACGGTAAAACCAAAGTAACTCTAAATGCGGGCCAAATTTAGACTAGGTTAATGCTAGTTTGATAGTATCCAAATGTTATGTACATGTTTTCGGGCGACTTCATCCGCGTGGAATAGTTACTTTGAGCTAACGCTAACACGCAGCGGAAGCTCTCAAAAAGAAAAAAAAACGTTTTTGAAACATTCTTCATTGGTGCTCTGCGCCTAGCTTATAGCCTCCCTCAATAAATGAGCTAAACATTTTTTTCAAATCAGAGTATTACTTCCTGAGATTAGCTCGTTCAATCAAACGAACAAACCTTCCAGCATTATAATATTTCCGGCGAATTTGCTTGCGTTATCTACGCAGTAATAATAATCGACTGTTTATTTTATATCTATGTATATAAAAGAATAACTGAGCGAAAAATAACGAAGTTTCATATAAACTTTCATCGTCTTTTTCACCACCTTAGGAGTAGAATTTCCAAAAATATTTACTGTTCACGTACAGTCTAAAATTAACCCGTTTGCAAATTTTCTCGGCCTCAGTAATTTGGGCTGTGCGTTAATGTGTAAATTAAGCAGATCGTTGTCCTTTTATATACCTATACTATTACCGTAATCCATTTTCACATTCAATACGACCAAAGAGAATAATAATTATTTCAGTGGTTCCATAAATTAAAGATATAGTATTAATCAATTAATTATTTGAGTATTTTAATAGATACATACATTAATATGTATATTATGAATTTGCGTATTATATTATTATTATTATTTATTACATAGTATAAAATAAAGTCCCCTGCCGCGTCTGTCTGTCTGTCTGTTCGCGATAAAGTCAAAAACTACTGAACGGATTTTAATGCGGTTTTCACCACTCGATAAAGTGATTCATGAGGAACGTTTTGGTATATGATATGCCAAGGATTTATTTTTAATCAGGGCGGGACAGCATCTGCCGGGCCCGCTTGTATTATCTATATCTATATCTATACTAATATATAAAGCTGAAGAGTTTGTTTGTTTGTTTGTTTGGTTGAACGCTATGATCTCAGGAACTACCAGTCCGATTTGTGAAAGTCTTTCGGTTTTAGATAGCTCATTTATCGAGGAAGGCTATAGGCTATATATCATCACGCTAAGACCAATAGAAGCAGAGCACCAATGAAGAATGTTTCAAAATCGGGCACTTTTTTTGCTTTTGAGCGATTACGTTATTATTATATACGTTGCCATGGTAACGTGGAAAGTAGTAGTAATAATATTCGTCCAATAGGACAGGCGAAGGAATTAATCCATACTGCCAATTCTGAAGTTATGTGGTAAGTATCAAAGCTAACATTTTCAAAGTTTTTTTTTTCCAATTTCCATGTGAAATTGATGACGTGAGACGTGTGCCTTACTGACTCCAAGAATAAATATACATAATTGAAAGTCATATATTTGTATGTAATATGAATTATATCATCTTTTTGGTCAATTTGGCTGCCATATTGTCTTATAAAATAACAACTTTTTGATGAATGGATATGGCTACAAATGACCAAAAAAAACTTTTTTTATACTTTGTCTATATTTTTATATTATTATATTTTGTCTGTTTGTTTGTTTGTCCTGGGTAATTTCCAATACGACTGGACCTATTTTAACGGGAATTTTACTTTTTACTGCCAGATAACCGAAATTATAGCGGTTGACATATTCTACTTTATTTGTCCGCGGCTTCGTCCGCATTACTTTGGGCCGATTTTCACGGGGTATTTACTGGTAGATAACAGACCTTAAAAAAGTAATTAATAATCTCAGGAACTACCAGTCCGATTTGAGAAAATCCTTCGGTTTTAAATAACTCATTTATCGAGGAAGGCTACAGGCTATATATCATCACGCTAAGACCAATAGAAGCAGAGCACCAATGAAGAACGTTTCAAAATCGGGCACTTTTTTCCTTTTGAGAGATTTCGTTAGTAGTAGTAATAATATTCGTTCAATAGGACAGGCGAAGGAATTAATCCATACTGCCAATTCTGAAGTTGTCAATATAGGTATTTCTTATATATCCTTTAATCAATTTTATTCCATGTCTAAGTTACAATAAAGGCATAAGCGCCAAATCTTCTATATAATATGTCGTACATTATTTTAACCATCATTATTATTTTCTTAGTCTTCATAATCATAAAACAAAATTGTTCAAATAAAGATTTCGTTAGCGTTAGTATTATATACGTTGCCATGGTAACGTGGTAAGTTTCTATCGCAAACATTTTCGAAGTTTATTTTGTTTTCCTATGGAAAAAGTTTATACTACTTTTATTTCTAATTTTTTATTTGTTCTCTATTACGTATTATAAAAATAAAGTTTATGTATGTACAATTAAAATAACAACTTTTTGATGAATGGCTAAGGCTACAAATGAACAAAAAAAATTTCTTTATACTTTGTCTATATTTTTATATTAGTATATTTCTCTGTTTGTTTGTTTGTTGCGGGTAATCTCCAAAACGGCTGGACCTATATTTACGGGAATTTTACTTTTTACTGCCAGATAGTCGAAATTATAGCGGTTGACATGTTCTATTTTATTTTTCCGCGGTTTCGTCCGCATGGCTATTTCCAAAATGGTTGGACCTATTTTCACGGGGTATTTACTGGTAGATAGCAGACCTTATAAAAAGTAATTTAGGTTTTTTATTCGCCTTCGGCCGCAGTGGAATATCCGTAATGCTTGAACTGATTTTCACGGGACTTTCACTGGAAGATAACTCACCTTATAAGAAGTAACTATTTTATTTTGTTTCTCAAGACTTTGTCCGCAATATCCTACTATCTCCTAATTGATTGGACCGACTTTCACGGGGCTTTTACGGGCAGATAACTAGCGGGCTCGGAAGACGTTGTCGCGCCCGGATAATAGAATGAAAACTTTGACAAATTATACCTAAACCTTCCCCATGAATTATCATTCTATCTACTGGTGAAAACAGCATGAAAATGGTAGTTTTTGACTTTATCGCGAACAGATAAGCTGACAGAGGACTTTTTTAACCGACTTCGAAAAAGGAGGAGGTTACTATGTTCGGTTGTATATATTTTTTTCATGCATGTTAATCGATATTTTAGTTAATTATGAACCGATTTTAATGATTCTCTTTTTATTTGAATTGGTACACTATGTAGTGATTGACTGCTACGTATGTATTAGTCCATGTGAAATTGATGACGTGAGACGTGTGCCTTACTGACTCCAAGAATAAATATACATAATTGAAAGTCATATATTTGTATGTAATATGAATTATATCATCTTTTTGGTCAATTTGGCTGCCATATTGTCTTATTTACCACGTTTGCTTCTACATAACTCAGTTATTATAGCAACGTATAAGTATAACTTAAGTATATCGACAATACGTGCATATTATATCTATCTATAAAATAAAAGATTTAAGATATACTGTTCGATAATGTATAGCTTATAATTTTCATTACTTTCTTATATAGTGTTAGTGAGTACTGAGTTTGGTATATAGTAGGTTGAAGTTCCAGTTATGTTGCTGATGATAAATCCCATCCCACTCGATATACTATTTGTATTCATATATCTAATGTACACGTTACATGTTACAGTTGGCGTGAGTGTCGTAGTTACAAATGTTTTTGAAAAAACTTTTCTGTAATGTACACACCCACTTACAATTTTCCATTTCTTTAATACATTTTTTAAAAAGCGCGTGCGGAGCCGCGGGTAACAGCTAGTATATTAATATAGATATAGAATATAGATAACTGACGGAAAATCACGAAGTTTCATATAAACTTTCATCGTCTTTTGCACCACCATAGGAGTAGCATTTCAAAAAATCCTTACTGTTCATTGTAGTCCGGTGAAGCGAAAAAAAAAAAAACACTGTTTTCGTACAGTCTAAAATGAACCCGTTTGCAAATTTTCTCGGCATCAGTAGTTTGTGTTGTGCGTTAATGTGTAAATTAATCAGATAGCTTTCCTTTTACTAGTGGGCGCCAAGTGGTCGACATTCGAGCATAGTTCATTGATTGTGGAATAGTTACTTTGAGCTAACGCTAACACGCAGCGGAAGCTCTCAAAAAGAAAAAAAAACGTTTTTGAAACATTCTTCATTGGTGCTCTGCGCCTAGCTTATAGCCTCCCTCAATAAATGAGCTAAACATTTTTTTCAAATCAGAGTATTACTTCCTGAGATTAGCTCGTTCAATCAAACGAACAAACCTTCCAGCATTATAATATTTCCGGCGAATTTGCTTGCGTTATCTACGCAGTAATAATAATCGACTGTTTATTTTATATCTATGTATATAAAAGAATAACTGAGCGAAAAATAACGAAGTTTCATATAAACTTTCATCGTCTTTTTCACCACCTTAGGAGTAGAATTTCCAAAAATATTTACTGTTCACGTACAGTCTAAAATTAACCCGTTTGCAAATTTTCTCGGCCTCAGTAATTTGGGCTGTGCGTTAATGTGTAAATTAAGCAGATCGTTGTCCTTTTATATACCTATACTATTACCGTAATCCATTTTCACATTCAATAAGACCAAAGAGAATAATAATTATTTCAGTGGTTCCATAAATTAAAGATATAGTATTAATCAATTAATTATTTGAGTATTTTAATA
This sequence comes from Antheraea pernyi, assembly GCA_015888305.1. Taxonomy (NCBI): domain Eukaryota; kingdom Metazoa; phylum Arthropoda; class Insecta; order Lepidoptera; family Saturniidae; genus Antheraea; species Antheraea pernyi. The sequence continues at coordinate 311,427 of MU158877.1, read as the reverse complement.
GATACATACATTAATATGTATATTATGAATTTGCGTATTATATTATTATTATTATTTATTACATAGTATAAAATAAAGTCCCCTGCCGCGGTCTGTCTGTCTGTCTGTTCGCGATAAAGTCA
>MU158877.1:178007-292036 GCA_015888305.1 Antheraea pernyi | reverse complement strand
CAACCAACTTGCTCAGCGCTTGCGGTTATCAAACAGAATCCATTTTTCATCGCAGGTAACAATGTGGTTCAAAATTCCTTCATTTGTGTGTCTGTTGAGCAGTGCAAGGCACGTCACGACGCGTACTTCGCGCTGGCGATCATTGAGTTCGTGGGGCACCCATTTGTCAAGCTTTTTTACCTTGCCAATTTGACGCAAATAGACCAATATTGTTTTGACGCTAACGTCGATAGCTGCTTCAATTCAGCCGTAAATTATGTATCATCAGCTTCCACGATCGCCTTTAATTCGTCATGGTCGACCAAAGTCTTCGGACGACCGCGAGGTTCATTTTTCAGGTCGAAATTCCCAAAACGGTAGTGAGCAAACCAATAACAGGTGGTGCGTTGGTTTGTAGTGTTAGCTCCGTAAACGCCGTTGATGTTGCGTGCCGCTTGTGCCACGTTGCTGACACGATGGTACTCATATTCCATAATTACTCGAATTTTTAACGTATCCATCATCACATAAAAGATTGAAATGCGATGAAAATGTAACAAAAAATGACTACTTTTGGAAAAAGAATTCCATGTTTTATAATAAAATTAATTTGAAATTAGAATTCGTAGCCGAACAAAAATTACTTTGATTTTAAATAGCCAGTACTGCAGAGCGGCAATTTCATAGGTAAAGACCTATTATATTTGTAGGTGCTAGAGTCACGTTGAAGCTACAACTGGTTTCAGAATGAACGGGTCGGCTCGCCCCCGGTACTACCACTGTCACAGAAAACCGAAGTGAAGTAACAGTGCTTGCATTGTTGCATTTTGTTCAGTAAGGGAGAGCACCGGAGGCCCATCTCCTCTTCCCCAAGTTCCCCCTCCCCCAAACACAGGCTGGCAATGTACTTGTGACTACCCTGGTGTTGCTAGTGTCTATGGACGGCGGGAATCATGTACCTGTTCGTTTGCCTCCTATAATATTAAAATAAAATATATAATTAATCTACCAAACATCAAAGCGAATATAAAATCATACAGAATTGTATTAAATATTAATTAGAATATCTGTGTGTTTCATGATTATGTGTTAAGCTTTGGGGTATTCGTTTGAATTGCAATTATTTTTAAGCGAATGTATAATTTTGTACTCATCCTAACCGTTTCAGTTTGATGCCCTGCATCTTGTAACATAGTATCCCTGGAGGCAGCGTGTAAACGTGACTGTTTTTAATTAAGCAGTACTGGAATCTCTTTGAATCTTTTCATGAAAGCCAACATAAAATAAACCAGTGGTTGACGGCGGAATGACCCTAACCTCACCGCTTTATTTAAGTCGTTTGCAGAATGAGACTGGACTCGGCACGCTTCTAATTAAAGACAATTTAATTAATAACATTTCTTCCTAAAAAAGATTCCTCATCTTCGTACAAACAAACATTCGTACCGTAACAAAATATATTTGTGTTAACTTTAATAATGGTGAAAAATCAATTTTTAACTAAAATAAATGCATTTTAAAACAAATGTTTAATTAATTCCTATAAGGTTAAGAATACAAAGCAAACGAATACAAAACATTAATTAATGCATTCATACTGAAACAAACAAATAGCTGAAATATTAGAACCGAAATATTCCCGGTAACCGGTGAGCGCCGTACACTCGTTGAATTTACGTTCACACAAATTGCATAATTGAGGAAAAGGCTTTTATTTGTTCTCCTTTTTGCACCAGTCCAGTAAACTCTTGTGTACCTAATAATTTTACATTACTTCACTTAAACTCGGCGAAAAGAGTTTTATAAGACAACATATTAAATTTACTCAATGGATTGTAACGAATTATGTTTAGACTATTATTCTAAGAGACCCTAGAGCTTAAATATTATATTAAAACTATATAAATTGTCTATAATATACATTATATATTGTCGGTCTTCTTAAAATAAAAAAATGAAGTCCCTACTAAACTAAATATTATTAAAATAACCTTTCCTTTTTCCACTTTTGACGGCCCAATATTCAGACCGTTAAACAAAGATGAATTGAAGTATCGTAGACTTACCTAGTCTAAATTATTATAATATGTAATGCATGTATAGTTATATCATATAACTTAGTATAGCATAGCAAGGCAAAATATAGTATAGTAGAGCAGAATGGTAAAGATTTGTGTTGTAAAGACTAGGGTAAGATTTTATTGCTGAAATACCTATTGGGGACGCATTATCATCGTCTTATTTACTTAATTTGAATTGACAAATATTATTCGAATGTGAGTCCATTTGTTTGTTTGCCACGCTTTCATAATAGAATATCAAGTGTGATTGTGATGAAAATGCTAAAATCTGTAAACATTTAAAAAAATGGTCTCTCTATGTAAAACGAAACCGCTCTCGCGTGAAGCGCCGGACCGTTCACATCTCAGAAAATAATATGTACGTCTAGATAATATACGTTTTATAACTGTAGTTTTGTTTAAAAATAGAAATATATGGCTTAAGCTTACGTTTGAATGTACCGTTAGTGGCTTTCTACCCAGAGCTATAATGCATTCCTACTTTAATACTTATTTCCTTATTCCTACTTTTGTTCTGATTTGCTCCAAGTGTGAATGATATTAATGGGCTAATAAGTAACTTAAAAAAACAACTCGGCAAAATAATTGTCAGCACAATCATCGGTGCACTCGAAAAGAGTTGTATAGTTGCAGTGATTTTTTTAATATAAATAGTGATTTATATATTATACTAGCTAACCCGCGCAACTTCGTCTTCGTCAATTTTTTTTTTATACTACGACGGTAGCAAACAAGCATGCGGGCCGCCTGATGAAAAGCGGTCACCGCAGCCTATGGACGTCTGTAACATCAGAAGTGTTACATGCGCGTTGCCGACCCTAGAAATTGGTTATTACCGATTCCAATTTTATTTCCAAGAGCAAAAAAACTTAAAAATCTTAGAACCCGATTGTAGTGACACCTACCGGGTCCAGTTGTGAATCAAAACTATCCTATATATATTGGCAAGAAATATCTTCCAGGTATCCCTTGGCTGTGGCCCTCACCTCCACGCCCTGTTTACTATTCTCGCAACAATGCAATAATTTTACCGGCTTATAGTTTTTATCTTTTAACCAACTTCATCAATTAACATGCTGTAAAAAGTAAACTTTATCTCTATGAAATTTTCAATTTGATATTTAGCTATTTGTTTTAATAATCATTTGTAAAGTATACATGAAACCTGTATATAACTTTAATAATTAGTAATTATAACATTTATTTCCTTTACACATAAAAACATTTTTTTTGGCTGAGACATTAAGCTCAGATATATGGTATCTCATATTTTGTTATAAAAGTAACATTAATGAATTTTGCTATGGATTTTATTCCATAATTTAAAATAATTCCAGCAAAGCACGCCATATTATGGAATTATGATAATTTTAATTATATTTATTGTATTCAAGTATTGTAAATGTATATTTACCAAAATAAGTAATAATCTAATATATATTTTTAATAGTGAAAGAATTTTCAAAATCAGATCAGTAGGTAATTCCAGAGATTACGTCAAACACCCAAAATCCCAAAAATTAACGTCCACTTTTTAATATTCAAGTTTCATAGATACGAATTCTACCAGTGTCAAGTCAGTCATGGGAGTATCACTTTATAGGTAGTATTAAATTTTTATTTTTAGATCGTTCAGACTGGGCCACTGAGAAACACAACACTACAGACATCAGGCCTTAGATAAATATATATTTACATTTATTTATTTTAGGATCGTCAACATGACAATACACTAGTAAATATATAAAAAGTAGGACTATTGTGATACATTATAAATGTAGCCATATTTAGAGACAAGCTCGGCATGCTCCAACAATAAATTAAATATTAATAATTACTGTTATGTTGAAGCTTAATTTTGTTAAAACACATAAAATTAGAGTATTGACAAAAGCAGAAAATACATACCTTTGTGCCTTTGTTAAAATCAGAAGGACGTAGTATATTGTTAGATAAAATATCATACAATATAATACTTATACAATATAATAATAAATCGGAGCAATTGAAAAAAATGTATTCTAGGGTGTCTTCATCCAGCCCACATTCACATATTGAATTGTCCCTGATTGTGAGCTTTGCAAGATCGATGGGCTGGAGAGCACACGTCTACAGAAGTATGTTCAGTCTACAGATAGTAGACACAGAAAACTTGCAACAGTCACGAAACTTTCTTTTTATTGTAGCTCGGCAAAGTGACTGTACTGTGCCTGAAATGCACAGTAAAAAAGCACAGTACAATCCAAAAACAATGGCGACCACCGAGAGACATACTATCCATCGCCGATCGCCGCTGTTATGCCGGCCTGCGTAACTTAAAAAGCCATGGCTTACCAGAAACGTTGTTCTGAATGGAAGCATATGATTTGTCTGTAATTGGGGTGGATACATTCCAGTTTGAGTTCTACAATGGAAACAAATTAGTCTTGTTTGGGGAGAATAAATCCTGAACATAGATTTTATAGTGATCAAAATATCCAGTCTGAATAGCTTCTTTAGCGATAATATCAATAGCTTCATTACCCCGGACCCCACTATGTCCTCGTATTCGTGCCAGAACTACATACATTGCTATACAATAACATTGATACAAATGGAATTGATTGATTATGTTATCTAATGACTGAAATATATTAAAGTTGTCAAAACGATATCAAATGTAGTATAAAAAGTTTCAATAAGAAGAAAAAGCCCTTTCTTTCTCTCTTGAAGGCAAACAGTTTTATTGATTTAAAAAACATTTATACTATATACATGATTATATAGATTTTTTAGGCCAGGTACCATCTCGGGCGTCCACAGAAGATGTTACTAAATTATTATCCACAATTTGTTCAGTTGTTTCGGCATGCATAGAGGACAAACATTGTTTGTAACATTGATTTTTATTTATAAAGATTGTTTCATCCGGAATAACACCACTACGCATACTTGAAATCATTCCTTTATTTAGATTTACTTGTATTTTTTGTTAACAATGCATAAAGCTTAGTTATCTACATACTTAATGTTCCTAAGATAATTTGTATCCAAAGCGATGTTGAATAGGTTATTCAAATTCTTAACATTTTGTACTACATATTCTGGCAGAATGCCAGCCTTGAAATTGTCAACTTTTGCTTTAAAATTATGAGTTCGATGCAACCACGCTTCCCGTCATCCGGAAGCCGGCGAGCAAGCTAAAATACTAAACCGTGCAGAGATAATTATTTTTCATGAATTGTTTTAGCACATATGGCACATACGAGCTTTTTGGTCTCGGTGTATATTTCCCTAACATTTGTGGCATGGAGATTCTTTTTAACTTATTGCAGTTTCTGTGTTAAGCTCAGTGCGCAGTCATGCTGTTACTACCAGACACGTCGTAAAGAGACTAGCTGAAAACTTTACAGCTATGCAGCGCTCGAGAATAGTGAAAATTGCACGTGCTGAAAAAAGTTCACACAGTAATAACTCTTCAATAATTGTGTTACGCTTTATAATAGCGTATTTCAAATACAATGAACATTTATATTATGTATATATACATGTTTAATATATAAAAATAAATTTCGTATTTCGTTCTTTAACAAATAATAATACATAAGAAAAAGAATTGATAACGAAACATTATAACACTTTAGATGTGAAATTTTTACATCACAGACAAAATTCATAAAATCTTAGTAGCAAATATCTTGTCCTAAAACCCTTTTACGATCGCTTTAAATCCACAGCTTCTTGAGTGCATTAAATCACCTTGGATTTTTTGATAAGTTATGGATTCCACCGAGAGCAATTGTGACCGCGTGCTTAGATTTTGAGTTTTATCGCAGAGGGAGCGAGGATGGAAATGTGCTGAAAAATTCTAGCTCGTACGGCTATAAAGTCGGTCGTTATTACGTTGAAGAAACGAAAATAGGTAGAGAGAAGTGAAGGCGATACGAGGTCCCTTAGGACGACACCGATAACTTCATGAGAAGCAGAAAACTCACTGAGACACCGTATTAAAGAGAAATTTAAAATTAAAGGAATGGAATATCTTTCAATTTACTTTATAAGTTATATTTACTGATTATAGGTATCAGAAATATATATTAAAACGGGATTAGATATATTAGTCGCCGTTATAAAATTAAAGAATTGTACGACGAACAAGAACGTTACACACATTAATATAATTATTGTTCCTAATGTAAATATTCAATGTATTTGTAAGTTTTATTGTAATGCGTGGATCTATAAAGTTTTGTATTCAACAAAGGCATTAAAGGAATAAGTTAAATTCGTGCTTGATCGGTTTACTAATTTGGTGTTTCAAAAAAGAAAAAATATAGCCGAAATTATTATTATATATACCATATGTAACAGTTATTATGTATCATAAGATGGTTTTTTTTTATAATTACTATACTTTCCTTTTTTTTTTATACAACGATGGCAACATTCAAGCATGCGGACCGCCTGATGTTAAGCAGGCACCGCTGCCTATGTCAGTGTTAATTTAAAATGCTTTTGCAAAGAAACTTTAGTTATTATTTATCTACATGTATTAGTATACTGCAAAACAGTTTGTATTCTTAAACTTCAACCAGATTCACAGTTTTGATAAGAAAATTCATTACTTATTCAACGTCATGCACGATGTCTGAGCAAGCCTCGGCTCTCTGTTCCCTCTAACCACTTCATTATCACATTTAAACACAAAGATTTGGGCCATGTGTGCCTCACTGATATAATGGGGTTTCGCAAGATATTAATTGCCTTATCCTTAAAGTTTCCTAGGTAAAAATAGTTATTATGAGCTATTGAAACACTTTTGAAGTGTTCAAAGACTTTTAATATAAGCAGTTAAACATATATAGAATATTGAGATTATTATTGGATTTAAAAATCAGGGTCGACCAATTTAATACATACAGTTTAATAAAAAAAGCTACTCATGAGTATACTGGTACAAGAAAATTGTATTGATCATGAACAAGTTCAAAATGGTTATCTATATATATAATAAGAATGTAAATCGAATGTGTCTGTACGTTTTAGATTTTTGTGAATAAAAATTGTTGCAGCTGTCTTGGAATAAGTAGGTCACTATTTATTTGGCCAGAGCTTCGTCTTACAATACTTGGTACATATTAATGTGTAGATATCACCAACGTCTTGCCTTTTAAAGACCCATCTATATAAGTCAAAGCGATTACTATTTATACATAATTCCGCAAAATAATTTAAGTAACACAAAAATAATAAGGTATGAACAAATTGGTTTAAGCTATACAACAATTTTACATAATTGTCCTTATTTATGTATCACTAATGTGTTTACTAATCTGTTTCGACATGTAGATCAGCGACATCTTGTCTTTCATGGCCAAACTATGAAGTCAAAGAATATACTATTATTCATAATGATCAAACTAATGATTCAATTCTATATAATGATATTCTTATTTAAGTCTTATTAAAATCTATATAATAATAATAATTCTTATTTATGCATCTTTAATATGGTGGCGCTAGTGTCAATGTGTCTCTCTAATATGGTGGCGCTAGTATCAATGCGTATCTAATATGTTGGCACTAGTGTTAATGTATATTTATAATATGGTGGCGCTAATATCAATGTTCCGGTCGTGTTGTAGTCTCGTCTCTTGAATGTGATGCAGCGGCACCGGCGATGGGTGGTAATGATGAAATGAAATACATTTCAATCATTTTTAGGGATGTCTGTCTGTCTATCAGTCTGTTTGTTTGAATACGCATCATTGCTAGAGTAATGAGTAAAGAGCTGAGTCCGTGAAGAAGCCTCACCTCATCTCTATCAAAGTATATTGTAATTTTAATCACGCGACTTAAGTACTAGAGAAACGTAGGTAAGTAAATGGACTTAATATATGCACATGTTTTTATTAGTCGCTGTTCTTTTACATCAGGTTCCACGCTGACGGAGTCGCGGGCACACCTAGTTTAATACAGAAACATGAGGTTCCATTATTTTTATCTACAGTTTTAAGTATAGTAAGTCTTGCATATAATATGCAATATGCAATATATATATAATATGCAAGGCATTTTGGTAGACGTGAGATAAACTATGTTTTAATTTTTGACTAACATTAAATAACCATAGAATTTATGTATACACTATATATGGATTAATCTGCAGGATATTCTAACATGTACGCCACTCCACACGCTTTCGATACATTCTCGCACAATTTGCGAACACCAGAGTATGCTATATCGGATTTCCATCGCTCAGTGTAGCTACCTATCGACCTTTCCAATAATTGTGTAATCTCTAAACGAGAACGATTTAATCGAAATTGTCCATTACAGTATCTAGCAATAAACGTTTAACAATGCAGTGAAATTTGCTGTATGAACATCTTATGTGTATATATTTACCAATCTATACATCTATATATATTACAGTTACGTGCCACTGTCTTAAGTGGTATTACCTAGTGTTTATTCCTGTAATACCCCTGATTCTACTCCATTGAAAAATCCGTCCAATGGTTGCCTGGAAGAAATAGCTAATAGCAATATGGCCGCCCATTGTACCGTTAATAAAACATGAAATGTTTTTTGAAATGTATATACATATATGTAATTGGGGTACAATAAAGTTTAAATAAATAAAAATAAAATAAAAATATTTCCATAAGACCTGACGTGCCTATGTGAATACAGAATTGTGTTGTTACATTTAATAATGAGATAAATCCAATTTTAATCATTTATATAACATGTTAAATTTATTTTACATTTCCTATTTTTATATACTGAGAACAAAGTATAAACTTTACCGTCCATAAGTCTTTAGCTTATTTATGGCCATCTTTTACATGTACAAAATTTGAAGGTTAAAAAAAAACAACGTAAAATTTTAGGAACCGCTAATATTGGATTTAGTTCATTTTGAAATCTGACGACACTAAATATAACTTGTCATTTCCACAATAGTTTCTTTCCGTCGAGCAAGTGGGAATTGCACACTGGGTTCTCGTATGTATTACGTCCGTCGCCTCTATTGTGTTACTTGTCAACGCTTTGCCATAATTTTAACTCAAGCAAGCATTCTTTGAAATCAAACCTCTTTAATTTAATTTTATAAAAGTATATGTAGATACTATGTCAATATTATAAAAATGTAGTGTGTATTTATTTGCAGTTAGTAAATCAGGAATGCTATGTTTATATTTATCATATATTTCGATGCGATGATAGTTCATAGCGTGTTCGGACGCTGCGTCGATTGACGTAGGTTCGAATCCTTGCAACCGGTGCATGAAAATATCGTGATAAAACCATATTATGGTGATAATGCTTTATCTAAGTCCGTTGTCAAGCACCGTTTGGTGTGCTCCGACAGCTGCACTCGACAGCCGGTATTCCTCTAGCTTTGGCGTGTTTACCGCCTTAGACTACTTCGTCATTTAACATCGGATGAAATAGTGGTCAAACTTTAAAAAAACCTATAATTGAAAACAAAAATGGTATTAAGTTTTATATTCAAATGAGTGAAAAGCAAGTAGAGCCACGCTGTAGCAATTACTAGTTTCAGCATGATAGGGTCGGCTCTCCCGGAGTAGTACCACCCTCTCACAGAACACCGACGTGAAGTAACAGTGCTTGCATTGTTGCGTTTCGTTCGGTCAGTGAGAGCGCCGAAGGCCCACCTCCTTTCCCCCTTTCTGCTTTCCCTCTCCCCTGATGTTGCTAGTGTCTATGGACGGTGGAGATCACTTAACGTCAGGTGACCCACATGTTCGTTTGCCTACTTTTGAAATAAAAAAAAAGTCGCAAGTGTTTTTAGTTGGTATAATACTGTAAGGCGCCTGGTGCGACCCTTACGTCCATACATTGCGCGTGGGCTTTCCTCTCGTACAATTTTACAGTCGCTGACAGATCGTTCTATTGAGTTCGCATCGTTTTTCTCCGTCCAGCGCTTTACATGTTTGTTTGCGTATTATTTCTGTACCTTCGTATTATAACAAATATGTTCTATTTATGCCATTTATGGATGAATAAGATTTCGAATTATTAAAAAGGATATGAAACTGTTAAACTATTATTTACTATTATATAATCGTTATATTACAAATATAACTTGGTAATGCACCAGTAACGTTATATATATTTAAAAATTTAAAGTACACTTATTGAATTTCTAACCCTGTATCCTTTTTCATACAATTTGATATTAACATTTGACTTTAGAGATAAAACAGGTAACCTTATTTACAATACTTGCATATGTATCTCTTCATTTTTTTATATATATTTCGTCCTAATTTTATACCATTTAGTAAAACTAACGTTCATATTATAAAACTTACAGACAAACGGACCTAATTTAGTAACATTTGACAATTAAACTTCTGCATCTATGTACAAGTAGTGAGATAAAATTATTACGTTTTTAATCTTCACAATTCGTATAATTAGTCCTTTAGTGGTTTATGTTAAGGGAGACCCACCCCGTCCACACGCTAAAACATGAATTCCCACAGTAATTCCGACAAATGTATGTAAACATTATGGTCGGTGTGATGGGCGGGCGGCCGCGCCGTACATCACCCTGTGTTACAAACCCAATATTGTAACGACCTTGTAAAATTAACGTTATTGCCTTATACAACAACTTTTAACGTTTTTTACACACACAGCTGTGACACAAACTGACTTAACAATGAAACCTATCCAACGGATTAATTTTATATGTGTACTTGTCATTTACTTGTTAAGTTATACATCAAATTTCGCATTATAATTTATTACTTTAATTAATTTAATTATAAACGATTTGTAAGATCCCGGAGAGACTCATATTATCCGATAAGTTGTTCGAACATACTTCAGATAGTTGTTCCTATGTCAATTATATCATCATCTTCTTACCCCTATTCCACCTAAGTAGGGGGTCGGCACAACATGTTTTCCTTTTCCACGCTCGCCTATCAGATGTCATCTCAGTCATCACACCTTTTACACATATCATTTTTCACACAATCCATTCATCCTTTTTTCGGTCTTCCTCTACTCTTATATCCATCGACCGTCATACTCAAAGCTTTTCTAGTTACATGGTATTCATCTCTCCTCATAACATGCCCATACCATGCTAACCTATTACACCTTAACTTATCTGTTACTGGTGCTATTTTCAAACTTCCTCTGATATATTCATTCCTAATCTTATCCATTCTAGTTACACCACACATTCACCTTAACATTCGCATCTCTGCCACATGTAGTTTTCTCTCATCCGTCTCTCTCGTCGCCCAGCACTCAGATGCGTACAACATTACTGGTCTTATAATAGTTTTATACACCTTCCCTTTGAGTTTCAAGGGCATTCGTGGGTCACAATCTACACCAGACACCTTTCGCCATTTCATCCACCCTGCATTTATCCCATTTCTCACGTCCTTGTCTATGCAACCATCGTTTTGAATCAGAGAACCGAGATACCGGAAATCAGAGCAGGTTGGTAAGGATATATCAATGATATATATACATATGATAATGATATATATGATATATATAGATGTATATACATTTAAAGCTATAGGAGAAAAACTGGATGGACCACCGAAGTCGCAAAACAAATGTTCAGTTTTTAGTCTACTGATTTTCAAACCAACATTTTCCAGTTTTTCTCACCATTTTACCAGCCTACTCTGGACCTCGGTAGCATCTTCGCCGACAAGAACAATATCATCAGCAATTATATATGAAAATAATTAATATCACAACATATTATAAATCAAAGTCCTTTGCCACATCTGTTCATTTGTTCGCAGTAATCTCAAAAACTAATGAACGGATTTTCATGCGATTTTCACCAGTAGATAAAGTGATTCATGAGGATGACTTAGGTATATAATTTGTCAAGGTTTTTTTTATTACCAGGGCGGAAACAACGTCTGCCGGGCCGCTAGTACCCTAGAAATCTCCTATTTTCCTCAGTAACAAACACTTTTCATAACTGAATAAAGGTACAATCGTACAAAATATTTGTAGTAAAATAATTATAACATATTAAAATGTAATGTAATGAGAAAACATAAAACCACATGGAATCCAAAAACTATCCCTTATAACTTACAGCTGCAAACCTCAATTTATTCGTATTATTCGAACCGTTGATTTCGTTGAGAAAATGGAAATTCTAATTTATTTCTAGACTTAGGGGTCCGTATTAAATATTAAACGATGTAAGAAGGAACCGCGGACGATGTTCCGTTTTAATAAAACTTTCGACTTTTGTTTCCTTAATTCAAATCAAATTTCTGTGATGACCATCTGCTACACACCAGTCACGATCGCAACTCGAAATTGCTTTTTACTTTTTCAAAAACAACGTTTTGTTAAATACCTTTCATATTTTCTAGATAAAATAGATTTGTGATAATTATATATTATTTGAAGGTTTTTTTTGTATACGTTAGGGCTCATAAATTTGATAAAGGATAACAAAATTATTCTTCAGATAGGTGTATAAGCTTTAGATTCTGAAATCCGCTTTCTCGCTAAATTATGCACTTTGTTGTATGGAATACCCTAAAGAAAATATTCAACAGCATTTGGTATTACTAGTTATGATAGTATTTCAGGCACAGAAATTCAATTTTTCTTTCATTCATTTTAGTTGGATTTAGTGAAATATTACAACTAACTGAACCCATTATGTTATCTATATATTAATAAGCGAAGCGAAATCTTTTGCCCTTTTTAAGCGAATGGATGAACGTGAAATTTAGTATAGTTAAGGTTTATATGCAGGAGAAGTGGATACAGATTTTTTTTATATAAAATGCATTAGAAATTATAATTAAAATAAACATTACACATACTACTACGTGAATGACACACAACATATAAACACATGTAAATGAAAAAGACGTTTCGCCATCCTTCATTTTACTGTTACGTTCCAATTGCCTTTTTTATCCTACATTCAATATTTTTAACATGGCTTTCCATTCCTTACATGCCTTATGAATTAACTGGTCAAATTGTAGGTTAGTTTTATAATAATATAATATGTAAACTCATCATATACATTAATAACTAATTGATATATAGTTTATCTTTAGTAAATTTATGAAACCACTGAAATAATTATTATTTTCTTTGGTCTTATTGAAAGTCAAAATTAATTATGTTCGATTTCGACCATTAAGCGATCACTAGTTTATTATAAATAGACATGAGTAGCGTGATAAGTTCAGAGGGTGAATCTATCAGTTATTTGTCCGATAGCTGACTGAGCTCACTACGGGTACGCGACCCCGGACTGCTCTAGCTGCTAGTGTCACATTTCATTATTTTCCGTGACATTAGTATCCTTCTCCTTTTTCCTCTAAACCCCGTCTTGTTGGTCTTATAGGACAAACAGCGTCCCAACCTGTCAGTCCTTTATAACCGCTGTTATCCACAACCATCAGGCACCAACATCTAGACTCTGAATAGAAGGAAAACTGATAATAAACCCGGAACGGTGCCTCCGTTTAGGCATGAGCTAGGTACCTGCGACCAAACCAGCACCACATGTACTGACTTGTCTCTCCTGTGGGTACTGCTGGGGAGGAGGAGAGGGTGGCACGGGTATTGGGCAAGCTCGTGCTGCCATAAAGTCGTCTGTCCCAGGCGCAGTAGCATCTGCGAAGATACGAAAGTGCCGCCAGAATGCTACTTAAATCATCTGTTACAGATGAAAAGGCCTATGATGATGATGATGATGAGCGTGATAAAAATTAATCATAGATATATTAAGAGTTTTACTGCTAATAAGAATCTGCTAATGATATTTCTTGAAGATATAACCCAAATGTAAAACCACTGTAAATAAGACCAATAAAAAATAACTCGCAGATTACAATGATACGACAAATACCGATTTCGATAATATTTATCGGAAATTGTTTAATATAAAAACATATTCTAAACAAAAGTAAACATTAAATATTTACAGACGCTAAATCGGTAAATTTAATATCAAGATAATAAATACATAAATAGGTTTATGTTCAAGTATTAAAAAATAAAGCGCTTAGAAACCGGGATTGTCCAAAAGTAGCTATTTTAGCCGTACCCTTGCAGGTCCGGAAGGGCAATGAGCCCCAAACTTTCGCTCTGTGATCATAATTTCAATTTAAAAGTTTTACAACTTAGTTTGTTCACGCTTAGCTGAAATTAGGGTGCCCCTGGACAAGCATAAGATGATTTTTTTTTAAATGTATTTTATATAGTTGTGTTATAGGAAGGTTGACTTCAATTCCTAAACTAAGTGTACACCCCTTATAGATATACATTTTAAATTAATGTTGAATTATAGCTGTACTTACTACACATTCAAATATGAATCCGTGAATTGTATTTTTTTATATTAACGTACCATTTTATATCTTAAGTATATATTCGTTACCATTTACTTTCAAATGGGCATGGCCTAGTGTTGTTATACTTTACTGCTGCGATAATCTATACTGATATTATAAAACTGGTGGGTTTGTCTGTTTGGTTGAACGGGCTAATCTCAGGAACTACTGATCCTATTTGAAAAATTATTTGAGTGTTAGAAAGCTTTATCGAGGACGGCTATGGGTTATACATCATCACGCTAAGATTGATCTTGATTAGCGGAGCATCAATGAAGAAGTTTTCCAAATTTGGGAGTATTTTTTTGTCCTTTTGAAAGTTTCCGCTGCGTGTTGGCGTTAGTCCACAGTAACGATTCCATAATAGATGAAATTATTAATAACTTAAAACCAAAACATACTCAGTGGTGAAAAATTTTGAAATAAATTTTTTAGGTTTTGTTTGCTTAAATTACCTTTTACAAGTATCCACAAAACAAAATATATTTTAATCTCTGCATAATTCATTCAGGTATTGATAGAAATATAAATTACTAACTTTTGCTCGCGGCTTCCTCCGCAGTAATGTAGATTTGAATTATACTTCGAGAACAATATCATCATCAAACTGATCTGCGCGTAATGCGACGTACATTAACGAGTTCAAAATTTCCAATACGAGGGTAACTGACTCTATCTATAGTATATCTATATCTATACTATTTGGAACATACTCATGATTAATATTATATACTCTGTGAGTGGAAAATAAAAACAGTTCTACAGTTACTTTCTTTCAAGTAGCCTCTAATAACATTTTGAGAAAATATCCCAGACAAACGTCACACGTTTAAATTTATATCCTAGGCTAATTTACTTGTTCTCGCGTTCCACCGACCAACTGAACTGGAGTTGATGTCTTTCGGAACTAATCTTCAATTTATTACATTTCTCACATTTTTATCTGTTGTTATAAAATCACCAAATCAGCTATAAGAAGAAAAATTGCGTTTAATCCTGAAAATAATTAATGAAGTAAGTGAGTATTGAAATGGTTTGATGGTGGTAGAGCCATGCAGAAGCTGTTACTGGTTTCAGCATGAATGGGTCGGCTCGTCCGCGGTAGTACCACCCTCTCACAGAAAACCGACGTGAAGTAGCAGCGCTTGCTTTGTTGCGTTTTGTGCGGTCAGTGAGAGCGCCGAAGGCCTACTTCCCTCCCCATTTCCCCCTTCGATCACCCATTCCCATCCCCCAAACACAGGCTGGCAACGCACTTGTGACTCTCGTGGTGTTGTTAGTGTCTATGGACGGCGGTGATCACTTACCCTCAGGCGACCCGTCTGTTTGTTAGCCAACTATAATATAAAAAAAAAGATTAATAATTATTATTAATTAATTATTAATAAATGATTTTTATATAATTAATGAAATTTAATTTGTGCCCTTAATCCTTGTGTAATCAACAAGTAAGTTTTGTATCAAAAATAAGAAATACTCGACTTACATACCGTATTTCGAAAACCTAACATGCCATATACGCGTTACCTGTAATTTTGATCGCACCCATTACACAAAATTATTACATAGTATAAATCAAAGTCCCCTGCCGCGTCTATCTATTTCGCGATAAACTCAAAAACTACGGAACGGATTTTCATATGGTATAGTTTAACCATTGGGTAGAGTGATTCAAGAGGAACGTTTTGGTGTATAATATGTCTATAATTTATAATAATTAGGGCGGGATAGCGTCTGCCAGGCTTGCTAGTATGTTATTTATATTAAAGAGTAAAAAAAAACGAATAAACAAAAATATAACTGTTTATACAAATAGGATTACGTATAAAGTTTATTCGGAATTTAATACAAATACAAGGATATTTCATTTCAAAATGACCAGTTTAATGAATAATGAATAAAGCAGTTCGGAAAATTAAAAAATAAAATATCAATATTTACTGTTAACTTGTAATTGTACTAATATAAAAATATATTATATGAAGGTATATAAAGGTAAAGTATTTTACATAAAATACGGCATAATTTGACTTTAAAGCGTGATTATTTGAATGAATATTGTTTGAAACCGTTATAAATAGTGTTATGTTGTAATTGGTTGATAATAGTGGAAACGTTATAGTACTGTATGACATTGCCACATATACAGTTAAAATTACATCCGCAAACTACTTTATTTCAATCCGTAGGTTTGTGGAGCACTACACAAGCTTCACAGTGACATACCTACCAATTATTTTCTGTAACCAACCTCGTATAAGACTACATCTTATTTACTGAACTCTAGTAAAGACGAGGTATTCGAAATAAACATCGTGTACAAAAAAAAATATATAAGGCCATTATGAGCAAACATATAATCCTTATTATTTATGCTTATATCACACTACTAAAATACAATTTAAAAAAAACTTAAATCTAAATGTTAAACTTTTATTAATTTGAGTTATGGCAAATAGACATTTTGCAAATATTATACGTATCGAATATATATTTATACCAATATTCATATAGTCCGGTGAAGCTGTTAAGCCCTTACTAGGCCAATAGCGAAGACAGTTCGAAAAAAAAGGTATGTGTGCGATTCACACACGATAGAAGTGAAACTTCAGTAAATTGACAAAAGAATGAGATTGTATAAGGTTGCATTAAGGTTGCCATAGTAATAAAGAAGTTATAAAAAGTGTGACATATAACATGGAATAAAAGAATGAGCTTCTGAATCATATTCGAGTATTTTTAATTTATATTACAAAAAGTATCGCCGATAGATTGGTTGTGAATCGTACAGAGATGAATATATATATAACAAGATTAATTTTATATTAATTAAGATAATTACAAAGTTTATTTGTTTAAAAATGAAAGTATTTTGTTTAATTTTAAAATATATTTTATATTGTATTTAACATATGTTACATAATAATAATAAAATAGTATGTATATTTCTGTCTCATTCTTTGCCAGCTTCATCCTACACATTTTTGTCTTTGTGTCTCTTACCAGCGTTTTTTCCGTTGCATTCGGTTTGAAATCACAACGATTCTAAAGAAGTTTCACTTCAAAAACCAGACGATCGTTTGTACGGTTACGAAAATTAAATGCTACAGCGCTACCTAGTGACGAGTTATGATACAATGTACAGTAAAGCATTAAAACCTCGAGGAAAAAGTATTTAGGTGTGCAAACATGATCGGTTAAATTATGTTAACTACTATTAATCTCAAATATATATACCAACACCCATATATCATCATCATCGTCTATATATTAATACGTGAAGCCTAATCTTTGTATCCCTTTTTAACAGAATTGGGCGGAAACGGAATATGGAGAAGTAGTAGAAAAAGGAGAAGAACCTATTTATTTTATATAAAATGCATTAGAAGTACATTAAATTAATTAAAATATGCAGTACTCACACTACTGCTGCAATTTTACACAACATATACACACATGTAAATAGAAAAGACATTTTGACATCTGTCAATAAATGACTTCAAAGAAGGTTGCTATGCTCGACTGTATTATTATACTCTTACGTTCCAATTACCCATTTTAATTCTACATTCAACAATGAAATTATAACATACAACTATTATTATACTATGTATCCCTTTAAAAAATCAATGAACTATGGTCGAATGTCGACCACTGGGCGCCCACTAGTATGTATAGAAATAGTTATAAAACATGTATGGTACGTATCATATGAAGGCATAAATGCAGTTTACTAATACAAAACAAGATCAATTACAGTCACGTCTATTATCAATCACGTCTACTATCCTACCGAGACAGGGATTTGGATATTCTGACGCGGTTACCCCAATTGTTATGCTGGATTACATTCTGGACTGCAATATTAAATAAACTACGCATAGGTCTTTGACACTAGTGTATGTGGCAATTACTTCGATCAACAATAACTGACTGAAGAGCAATTACTAATATCAGATTATTAAACGTATAAACTTTCAAATAAAGTTGTTTTTATGATTTGAGATAAAAAGAGTTATTATAATTAAAGTATTTATTATTTTTCTGAATTGTGTTATTGAACCTAATATGCTGAAGACGGTGGTAACAAATAATAATTATGTCATGTGTTATGATAATAACGAATGATTGAAAATACATGATCTCACATATCTTGATATACATGTTCTATATAAAACTTGAGCAGTTATAGATATATACGTAACTAGCGGTAACGGCGGACGTTGTCCTGCCTTGATAATAAAAAAAAAATCTAAAATTCAACCGAAGCGCCACCTCCAGGTGCAATTGTGAATCTGTCCACTGAAACACGCACACAAAATTTCATCAAAATCGAATTAGAAGGAGTTCAGTGACATACACACGTACAGAAGAAATTTATATATAACGATATATATTAATGTCTTCATTCTGTTAAACACATATGATTTAATATCAACAAATCCATATATATATGATTAAAAGTCATCGATATAAGTATATTTACTACAATAGAATGTATAAAACTTTTGTTTTTAACAGATAGAGGAAGCTCATAGCTTGAAAATTAATTTGTCCACAGCTAGTAGTGTTGCCTAAAATCGGTCTTGGTCTTGCAGTTTGGTATTTTCGCAAAACCAACACCGCCTTATTGACCGAAGCAAGACCAAGACTGACTCTTACAAAATTTGAATAAGAACAAGACTAAGACAGACTCTTGCGGTCTCGCAGTTAAGACAAATTGAGATTCGGTAATTATTGGTTATTTTGTTCCAATATCGATATTGACAGAAGTTCTTCACAACTAAGTTGGTCGTTACAACACCAACATTTATTGGACTGATAATTGTAATTAATGATTTGTCTTTTACTACTACTATACATAAATATAATTTGTATCTAACAAAGTTAGCAAAATACGTGTTAACTCACCCCTCGTACACGCTGTTTATACTTTGCATTAGTCGGTACTGTGGCAATTGTACCACTTCACCACTCCCATTTCAATGGTACCACTTCTGGTTCTACCGTAGAAATCCACTACCGCTCTATATAAAGTAGTTAATGCCACAAATGCAGTATTCCCATAGATACAACCTATTACTGGGTATTAAAATAACTAGCGAATAATAGATTTATAAATAATTTCTTGGGACGCACTCTAAGAGCTCTGGGTCATAATTACCATTAAATACAGTTCCCGTACATACACATATCTTTATAGGTATATATAATTCTTCTGTCCGTGTATGTGACTAAACTCATCTTAAACGGCTAGACAGATATTGATAAAAAATTGGTGTCTGTTCAGGGCGATTCAAAAATCGTTTAGATTCAGAATTGGAACCGGTAGGTAGTGCTGAGGTTGAATTTTAGGATTTTTTTATTATCATGGTAGGATAACGTATGCCGCACCCGCTACTAGATTTATATTTTTTAATTTATAATTTAGTGTTCGACCATTGTTTTATAGTAGGACGGTAAAATGATTGCACTATGCCTGATGGTAAGCACAGTACAATCCAAAAACAATGGCGACCACCGAGAGAGAAACTATCTATCGCCGGTCGCCGCTGTCATGCCGGCCTGTGAAAAGCTGGATATGCACAGGCAGATCCCGAAACGCGACCCACAGAAGCGAATCACTTTGACAGGCTTTTACGTCATATACATGGTGGTTGCAACCCAGTCAGGCTGCAAAACCCTACCGCCTCGCATTCGCCATTGCCTCGTTCGTTATTCAGCAGGGTGCACCACGTGCAGGTGAAGTTTGCTTGGGTGTCTCAAGCCTTATGATGTTATTCGAAACCCTTTACACCCCACCATAATCTCACCTGAAGGTAAAAGACGATGGGGTCTAAGATGGTAACATACTAAATATAGAGGGAACTAGCTCTTAAGTGCCGCATTCGGGACTACAGCTGTTTGGCCACAGATTTTCAACCTGAGAGTCGTATATAATCAGGTGGGTTTAAAAGCCCTACCACCATGCAATGGCTATCATCCTGTTTTTCTTAACTGAAAGTTCCAGCTCATTCATAAGATTTCGAGAACGCGATTTCTGAACATGCTAACCACTAAGTCAATTGGGAAGAAAATGTGTGGTGAAAGATTCATTTAGAACCCATTACCGTGACATTCTAAGTCTAATGTTTGTCAAAATTTACTATTATATAAAAACAAAATTTATGATTATAGTGTAAGTAAAGTTAAATATTTATGTGGTAAAGCGTTTTAGGTCTTCAGTTTAGTTTACTACTTTTTATTATTGTTGTTGACTGTGATTATATCCACATGTAAATAAATAAATAAACCACCATCGCTTGGTCCTGTATATGATAAAAACTAATGGCTGGTAAAATTTTCCGAAACTTTTTTATATCTCTTTTAATTAAAAAAAAATGTGTTCTAAAGATTGTGGTTTTTAGTCATCTTTGTCAATTAAAATATCTTCTAAAGTAATTCATAACTAGCCAGACACTATATATTCAAAATTTAAATATATATAATTTATTAGATTATCATTGCCTAGAAAGGACGCTACACAAGTTGATTCAGTAAATTTTATCAGGGATAACTTTAAATATAAATAACAAACGTATCCTTAAACTCCATGTAATACCGTAACATAATTTAAGTCAGGCAGTCTTATATAACATAAAGCCATAAATAAAACGCGCTATATAAGTTACATCCACATAATGTACCTAAATAACGCGTTATAATAGATTTTGCCGTAATGCGTCAAACAATAATAATTTATGAGCAGATATTTGGCAAGCATCGGGCGCCGGAAAGCGTGATAATTTCTGGTGAGTGGGTATAACGTTTAAGGCGAGAGGACGCGTGTTTGATTGCAATTGTGACATATTTTTAGGGAATGTTTATATCCTGTTGTTATTTATTATTTATATCATATACTTATTTATACGATCTCATTCAAAATACTTTTTATATAGACTACTTATGTATATTGTATACATTACAGCTGGTATAGTCTCAGGAATTGCGGTATGAGTTACATGTTTTCACAACACACTATTTTTTTAATTATTTGTTTACGATTTCTTATCTATAACTCTTACAGTATAACATGTTATTTAAGTGTTGTATATAAGAAAAAAATGTTTTTTAAATATTATTCTCCGTATATGATAAAATTAATAACACTGGTTATTAATTATGCTACTGAAAAACCTTTCCAAATTAAGCGCAAATATAATCATTACGTTAATCACGATGTAATTGTGTGAACTGTAAATTATATAAACGACCAGTTCTATGTTGTTATTGTTAGACGGAGGTACCTCGCAGGATATTGCTGGATCCAGCGTTCCTCAGTATCTTTTTCTCTTAAAAAATCCATTGTAATAAGTTATTTTATTTATTGAATCTATTTTTTGTTTTCAAACAATAAACTCCTCTTTATTTTTTTATGTATTTCCTTTAAATTAAACGTGGAAGTATTGTTTATAAAGTTTTAGTTTATACGTTGATAACGGCTATATCATTTCGTGTATCACCAATGATTCCAGTAACCTGGTCAATCTTCAATAACCTTTTAGAATGTTCAAAGCTCAAAACCGTCTTATTTGTTTTAAAGGTCTACCAAATATTTTTAGCATTCTTAATGAACTATTATTATTCATTATATTTGAAGATTCACTTTTCAAACAAAAATTACACTTTCTAGAAGATATAATTAAAGCTTTCTATATTTTGGTATACTTTTTAAACTGAATTTATTAAATACTACGTAATAATTTGTTTTAACAAACTGAAGATTTCTCGTGAAACGTAATTTACTAAAAGTTTTAATTGTTACGTTTATTAAACAAGTAAATAATTAGAATATTGTAACTTCAAGTGTAAATATAAAAGAACTGGTGATAATTCACCGATATACATTTTAAACAACATCGTTCTGTCAAGGTGTCGATGGAAAATGATTGCCCAGCAACACTCGCAGAGGAAATTTAAGAAGTTTCATGGAGCAACGAAATAGACCATTAAGCAAGATTATTAAAGAAAAATAAAAGTAATAAAACAAGTCGTGCGTATCTTCTATACACATAGAAGAGGATGTTGAGGGCGATTCAGGGAGCGTCGGGAAGGGCGGGCGTGAGGGTTCGTCAGCCAGTCGTTGCTCGGCGTTCGGGAGAATAGCTGCTCTGCTGCTACAGGCGGCTCTGTAAACTTTCCCTTGCGCGTACATGTGAATGTAACCGCGCGAACGTGTTTTCAAATGTGCCAATGTAAAATGTGAACTTTGAGACGTTGAAATAAAATCAAACAAGATGGTGCCGTTTGATATTATTATGAGAATTATCAAGATCATTATTCTCATTTTTATAATTATGTACTTTAACAATATCGTCAAAGGTCATGTGCGAAGTGATAAAGTTCCGATAGGTAAGTACTCTTTTATGTTTACGGAATTTGTTAATTTTACTTATTAGATAGAATGAAAAAATGGCCTGTTTTTATATACCCATAATTCTTTTATTATATTTTTTTACAAAATCAATTGATAATGAATATTAATGCTAATTTTGTCAATATGGAATTACTGTAATCAATTTAAATCAATAGTTAAAAAAGATCATAAACGTGTAAAGAAAAGCGGAGTAATATTCGTCATCATTGAATGGATTGTTGATTTTTAATGAAAAGAGAAATATTCTGTAACCATAAAAAGAAATCTCAACCAAAAGTTTCTGTTTGCCAAAAACCCACCTTGGGGCACGATGAATGATTACAATTCTGTTTAACATTTCCTCAACTTGGGAAATACGATATTATTTTGTAATATCTTTCAGGCACAAGTACCGTTTGTATATATTCATTAAATTTTATTGTTTCGTATACATTCTAAACGTTAATTATTTTTGAGACACAAAATTAGCTGATGATTATTTTTAAGATATCATATTAACTAAGATCTAACAAACCTTGAGTCCTTTCGGTCTTCTCTACTTTATTTCAATGCTATAACCATTGAATTTACACACGAGCCTACTTTGAAAAAATAATCCTTCTATTTTTATATAATTTAATATTCGGTGATACGTTTTGAAATTTGAGTACCTAATTAAATTGTAGATTTTTACAGCAAATATAACGACCTTCGATGCTATATTTTACCAAAACTTCTAAATACAGTCATGAACTTATTTATAAAAGTGTCTATATTATCAATATATTTCGTATTTTCTAAGTTTCGATGCGTGTATTATCTTTTCTCAACCGATCTAGCAGTTATTTTTTCTTTTATCTAATCAAAAATATCATTTTCTTTAGATTGTTAGGTATATATTTAGTATTACAGATGCTTAGTAATAAAATCCGTATAAATATAAAGAAAGGAATGTTCGCTCAGTAGTTGAAATACGAACACAATTCATAATATGTTCAAGTTTCAATATTAAGAAAAGAGATTAACTTTCAATATTAAGAAAAGAGATTAACTTTTTACAATATTTTTATACTAAACAGAACAAAATAATAAAGAAAATCGGTTAAAAACAGAAGAGGGAGATAAATATTCTTAATTGTTTTCCCTCTGCCTATTTATATATCATTACATAGTATAAAACAAAGTCCTCTGCCACGTCTGCCTGTCTGTCTGTTAACTAAACTCAAAAACTGCTAAACGGATTTTCATGCGGGTTTCCCCAATAGATAAAGTGATTACTGAGGAAGATTTATGTATATAGTTTGTCAAGGTTTATAATCATGGCGGGACAATGTCCGCGGGGCCCGCTAGTAGAAGATAATTAAAAATAGGTATTTATATTTTAAGCGAACTCGTTGTCAATCTAACTTTTATGTAGGATGTGCTAATTTTATTTAATTCTGTCAGTATCACAACATAATATAAAACAAAGTCCTCTGCCACGTCTGATTTTTTTTTTTAACTGACTACGCTATTGACCAAGCTAGGTCTTAACAGCTTCACCGGACTACTAAGGCGAGCCGATTTTATTTTGACAACTAGCTCAAAGGTGCACGGCACACCTCGGCTTTGGCTGTTGCCTGATACATGCAATTCGCGACCTGACGCCACGTCTGATAATCTGTCCGTCTGTTTGCGATAAAATCAAAAACTACTGAACGGATTTTCATGCGATTTTAACCAGTAAATAAAATGATTCATGAGAATGATTTGGGTATATCATTTGTCAAGGTTTTTTTTTATAATCAGGGCGATACAACGTCTGCCGGGCCCGCTAGTATTGAATATATTTAGCGTTAAGGTCAATATACAGTTTTCACAAAAATTAAAAATTCGCTTCATAGGTTCTCCAATATTAACGAATCTATAAAAACTTAGAACTAGGCAAATCTAGTAATCCATAGAAATTAAACAATTAAAAAAAAAAATTCGTACATTCAGACATTTCCTACAAAAAGTTTATTCCATCCTCTTCTAACATTATTACTTGCTTAGTATTAGTGTTGAAAACATAAAGTCATTACTGATCTAACAATGTTCTGCATTACATCTTGCAATTATTGCAAGTGAAGGCTGTACAAGTTCTTGTGTGAACTATGTTGCACAAGTTTCAAAGCATACCATTATAACCATAAACTTCGCACAAGTATGCGATCTAAAAGCTCCTATTCCCAATAAATTCTATGGTTTCAAGAAACTAATATTAGTTATGGAGTTATACTATATCGTCTGTACATCGGTAAAGTATATAAAATGGTGAACAAATGGCCCATTTCTCTTTATTTTTATTACTAACCTCTGCCCGCGACTTCGCTCGCGTGGAATAGTTTCTCAGGGCTAGCGCAAATACGCAGCGGAAGCTCTCAAGAGGAAAAGAACCCCGATTTTGAAATATTCTTCATTGGTGCTCCGCTCCTATTGGCATTAGCGTGATGATATGTCATCTATAACCTTTCTCGATAAATGATCGATATAACACTGAAAGGATTTTTCACATCGGACCAGTACTTCCTGAGATTACCCCCTACAACGTCACAAACTCACAAACTTTACCTCTTTATAATATTAGTATAGATTTAAGCATAAATAAGTCGGTACTTATACCTTAAAAATAACTAACTATCTCGATAGGAGTAATGCAAAAACAAAAATCTATAGTTATTTTACATGACAGGAGAGGTTGAAAAAAGTTATGGATGAAAATATATATGCTCAAATTTACTTAATCCATATTTTATGTACGTTCCATCGTAACTTTATCAAGTATCAAATTAATAAAAAAAAATCTTTCATCGTCCACTTCAGAAGCCATTGTAGCGAGTTTCAGCAAACAGACGCCTATTTTTCTGCCACCCTCTGTGTTCCGCTCTCGACGCGAGCACTTACGCTTTCCTCGCCGAAAATAACTGCTTTAATAAAATATCTTAAACCTTAGATATTTTTGATTCGATTCGATTCGATGACGTAATCCGAATTATTTCTTTATTATACAATGAACGTATATATTTGTAAGTGTTAGTATGTATATAATATATCGAATTAAATTCAATACTGTATATAACTTTGAACAAAATTAATTCAGCTTACAACAATCGTGCCCTGTTGTATTTTTGAAGTGTAATTTCTTATGGAAGGGCATTGTAATTCTGATCCACCATATTTATGTATGATGAAAAGTGGTGCGCGTAAACACTGTGTCGGTTAGAATGGGAGCAGTGTCTCACTTGCCTTCGAGTATAGGAGAACAGTGAGAGATACGCTCTTCTCGCTTTTTTTTTCGAAGGTTTCATTTTGTGTGAAGATGAAAAATATTAGGCTACCGGTAAAAAAATATGATTAGTAAAGGTTTTGTAAATTTTTATTTATTTCGTTCTATTATTCTTTTTTATCTAGAATTTTTTATCTATATTATAAAGGTGTAAATATAGTTATAGGAGACAATCTTTGAAACTACTGTATCCATTTTGGAAAGTCCTTGAAAACCACAAGTAGTCAAGTGTCTTGGCGCATTTTAAATTAATTATACCAGAAGTTCTCAAGCGACTGCTAGCTCTATATAAAAGTGTATTTCTCAAAATACTAACATTTATACAAAGACTATCATCACATCGTTAACGATAAAAATATGATATCGGTAATTAACGAAATCCGAGCCTTATATTGTTGTTATTAATAGACATAACGACGATTAATTACATAATTAATGGCACTACGAACATGTCAAACACAGTCGCTGGCAATATTAACCTACACGGTACTAATTATTTCCTAATATGTTAGATACACTTTATCACGAGAAGTATTATTATAGAGATAAATTTTGTTGCAAATCTATAATTTCGTCCCAATTATGTCACGTATCTAAATAATTTGGTAACCAATAGCGATGTCAGATTTTATGAACACGAGTATTAATTAAGCCATTATATGAAAATACTACGTTAATTATTTTAGGTATTTATTTAATTATATTGAATTTCTGTTTAGTCTTAACATAAGTTTGTATAATAAAATGTATATTTACCAATCAAATGCATTTTTATCACACTTTTATTAGCTTCACCTGTATGTATGTATGTAACCGACCCCTTTGAGCTCGATTTTGTCCTACTTTGAACGATCAGATTTAATTCAAACTTTGCACACCTGTATTTGACAATGCAATAATCCGAAAAAAAAGTTAAAAAAAATTAACTAACAAATGAAAAATAAAAAATATGTAGTTTATTAAAACTAAAAAAAACACGCTTTCATAAAAAATCCAACTAAAAAACAGAAAATAAAATTTAATAAATTTAGATTAAGAATAGTGTAAATTAGAAGTAAATGTATATTTTTGTAAAAAGTGACAAAAAAATAATAAAACATGCGTCACTGCACGATATTTGTTAATTACCTAATTTGAATAAAAATAATACCAATGACAATAATATAACCACTTGTGGATCCAATTTTTAATTCAAACTTAAAACTTTTATCATAATTCGTGATAATGAGTAGGTAATAAAAGGCTTTAAGTAAACTACTATCATTAATTAATTTTTACGTAAGACTACGGAAGTGATTCAAATAACAGTAACAATCCGCTATAATTGAAATGGTAATTAATTTATATAGACAAACAAAATAATTTGTTCACCCAATGTATACTATCTTTAAAATGAATTCAATGTAACTTTTCCATGTTTTTTGGTTTTATTCACGGTAGAATATTTTAATAGTTTACCAGCGGCGAGCACCATTTTTTGCATGGGGTGAATTAATGAAGAAAGCGAGACCTTTAATAGTGCGATCATGTAATCAAATAAAATGGTAACTGAATAAGTGAACGGGAATCTGTTAATTCCATCAATATTTTTAAACATTGTTACAAATTTGTTTTGTTTTACACAGTTAGTCACTTTTTATGAGGCGATTTTTAATTCGTATTTATCACTTTTCTGTACAAATTTTCAAACATTTTCTGTCCTAGAAACCTTGTACTGGAAATTATACATATAAAAAAATGAATTAGTGATATAGGTACAGTTGTTCTGAACTGATACTATTACATGATGCGTTATATCTCACTAACAACTGCAAAACTTTGAACATTTGCTTCAAAAATGCCCCAGGTTTAATACGAAGACATTACGGCAGTAATGTTTTGTGACAATCTTCGTATATATCCTTTCGATCCTTTACGCTCTATGGAGAAGCAGTTTGCTATCAAATCGTTTGATAATTTCGTCAAATATGTGATAATTAATCTCAAGGTATTTAACAGATTTTGAAATAACCACCACTTGGTGACTTTTTATATAAAAAATTTATGTCATAGGTGGAAAACGAACATGTGGGTCACCTGATGTTAAGTGATCACCACCGTCCATGGACACTAACAACACCAGAGGAGTCGCAAGTGCGTTGCCACCCTTTGTGGGGAAGGGTTAGAGGAGGGAGAGGGAGAGGACAGAGGAGAGGGGAGGGTTGCCACCCTTTGTGGGGAAGGGTTAGAGGAGGGAGAGGGAGAGGACAGAGAAGAGGGGAGGGGAGGTGGGCCTCCGGCGCTCTCACTGACCGAATGAAACGCAACAATGCAAGTACTGTTACTTCACGTCGGTTTTCTATGAGAGGGTGCTACTACCCCGGACGAGCCGACCCATTTATGCTGAAACCAGTAATAGCTTTAGCGTGGCTCTACCATCATAAAAATGTTCATGCAACGCGTGAAGAGAAAGAAAAGTGACTCGTATGAAATTGCGATCACCCCTCTCTCCTTTTATATTGGTAATTCCAAATATATTTGTATGAAACCAACAAAATTGAAAAAAAAATGTCTCCCTAATCCGGCACTATTGAAAACCAGGAGATGTCGGATTATTGGATTGTATAGAAAAACTGTATAAAATTGTTAAAGGTTATACCAGAGCGCAAGCACCGAACGAAAGTCGGGAGGGGTGAGAGTATCGGAGTAGTAAAGTGTCGGATTAGTGAGACTCTATATTCGGCAATTTTATTAATATAGATAACAATAAACTTAAGCAAATAAAGTAGCAATATTGTTGGATGATAAGACATGTTGATTGCGTCCAGTTGGATACCGACTACGATACATCAAGTCTATCATCCGCCTCAGTAACAAGATCGGCCGTTTCGCTATCGCTCTGAGTATATCCAGTAATCAGGGTTATAGTAAGCCCGCTACATTGACACAATTTTGATTTACTATATTTTAAGATCGGCCAGAGCATATTCCGTTACCGCGGGGCGTACATGTCGGCACGATAATAACGACTGACGGTGGAATTCACATCTCTTGATGATCGCCATTGTTCTTGGTTTCCCCTTTGCTTACGTCATCACGTGCAGTAAGTCTTTGCTGTGCTGTAATAAAAAAAAAAGTTTTTTTTTTGTAAATGCTTCACCGGACTAGAATAAAATGATATTTTATTGAAACTGTACGATGTCCTTGGTCATGTTTCTAAATATATTTTTACGTGATAGTTGTTTGCTGAACCCACATGTAATTCTATATAAGACGTATTTCGACGCAACTATTCACTATTTTCCACGCCTTTATTAGGGAAGTACGACTTTTTATTTTCGTTTCGAGTAAACTCTCTTGCTAACGGGAATTGCGCCTTTTCTATATCTATATCACTAGGGACATGTTAAAATAAACAGTTGATAAATATAATAAATATATAATGCCATATTATAAACAATCCATAGTAATATGATAGAGCTGTAGGGTTTATTTGTTTGTTTGGTTGAACGCGCTAATCTCAGGAACTACAGGTCTGATTTGAAAAATTCTTTCACTTTTATATAGCTCATCGCTTGTTTATAATAGCACGACAAAATGACTGCACTGTGCCTGATAGTTAGCATAGTACAATCCAAAAACAACGGCGACCACCGAGTGACACATTATCCATCGCCGGTCGCCGCTGCCATGCCGGCCTGCGAAAAGCTGGATATGCACAGGCTGATCCCGAAACGCGACCCGCAGAAGCGAATCACTATTACAGGCTTTTTCGCCATATACATAATGGTTGCGACCCAGTCAGGCTGTAAAACCCTTCCACCCAGCTTTCGCCATTGCCTCGTTCGTTATTCAGCGTTCCACTACGTGCAGGTGAGGTTGGCATGGGTGTCTCCAGTATTAGATGCTATTCGACACCCCTTACACACTAAATTGACACCCTTGCACTATCGGGGTTTATTATTCCTTATGAGAGATTCCGCTGCGTGTGTGCGTTAGCCCAAAGTAACTATTCCACGCGAACGAAGTCGCGGGCAGAAGTTATTTCTTAATAAGCTTAATAGTTTCTTTGTATAAGTGTTAGGCAGCGTCAGCTCTTTAGATATGAATGCATATTATAGAAAATAGTATGAGTTAGCCCATTTATTAATGTTAGTTATATACAGTAAAAAAAACAAGTATTTACACTTTTTGTATACTTACGCTTTCATATCATTGTTATAGAAGTACTAACGAGCAATACAGAATAATGCCGCAAGTAGCGTAAGAGCTGAAGCATTTTAAATGTAATTGACGTAACATTCACGCTCTCAGAATAACTTAAGAAAGTTACCATGCTCATATTAAATTTACGATATTTGAAAAGTTAAGTTCAAAATGAAGAAAACGTATGTGGCAAACAATTTTAACGAATAGCATTGATCTAAACTCGTTAAACATTAAAACTCTATTAATTTTGCTTTTTAACTAAAATATATTGAAACTAGCAAGCGTGGTAGACATTGTCTCGCGCTGATAATAAAAAAAACATTGACAAGTTATATACCTAAACCTTCTTCGTGAATCACTTTGTCTACTGGTGAAAATCGTATGAAAATCCGTTCAGTAGTTTTTCAGTTTATCGCAAACAGACAGAATAACAGACGTAGCAGAGTATTTTGTTTTGTAATATGTAACGATAGATTAAACAAAATTACATCGACTGTAATACCAATTAATACCATAAAGTCAAGTCTTAAATGTAAAAATCCTAATAAAAACCTAAGAGATTTAGTTTTTGAAAGATAAAATCATAAGTAACGTTTTCACTAATAAGATATCAATAAATATGTGATTTGACTAGTCCATAACCGCGTACTTCGTTACACATATTTAAAAAATAACAAAGGGTTAATGGAACTTAAAAAAATAAATAGTATAAAATCTGCAAAATATTCTGCATCGAATGGTCATAGTTTTATGCCGATACGTTTAAATTTTGACGTGATTGAACCTCAAAGGAATTGTATTTTTATTATTTAACATTACAATTTGTAGGTGGTAGATCCACGCTGAAACTATTACTGGTTTCAGCATGAATGGGTCGGCTCACCCGGGGTAGTACCACCTTCTTACAGAAAAAAGGATGCGACGTGAAGTAATAGTGCTTGCATTGTTACGTTTCGGTCAGTGATAGCACCGGAGTCCCAGCTCCCCTTCCCTTTCTTCTCTCCACCCCTCCCGCTCTCCCTAGCCCTTTTCCCCAAACACAGGCTGGCAACGCAGTTGCGTTTCGATCGGTCAGTGATAGCACCGGAGTCCCAGCTCCCCTTCCCTTTCTTCTCTCCACCCCTCCCGCTCTCCCTAACCCTTTCCCCCAAACACAGGCTGGCAACGCACTTGGGCCTCTCCTGGTATTGTTAGTGCCTATGGACGGCGGTGATCACTTAACATCAGGTGACACGCTGCTCGTTTGCCTCCTATGATATAAAAAAAAACTGATCCACAAAAGAAAAACTCAAAAATCATTAATCGTCTAACTAACGTTTATTCTTGAATAACTTTTACAAGAGTGTGTTTATCAAAAAATCATTGGACACCTTTTTTGTAAAGCAGTCAGTTTCTTATAAGTGACATTTTCCTTGATTTCTGGAGGGTTTCTAGATTATATGAAGTACCCACATGCTTGTATGTAATACTTATGACACACATTACAATAAGAATATAAGATATTTTCGGAACGACACTCCGAGGATGAGTTAAAAGGTTCCAAAGTTTAAACAAAATCCAGTATTCATTAAATGAGAAATGGAATAATTCGCCTCACGACCACGAAACATCAATATTTAGTATTCTCCAATAAAATGTCATGACCATCTGTAGAAAAAAAAATAGTGGATTTTACTGGTACACCCTAATAGATAACTCTGTAGATATCGTTAAGTAATAATACTATTAAGCGAACAACAATATGTAATAACAACCAATTCTTAAACCTACATCAATATCAGTGGATAACTTCCTTTTTTCTAATCCTTCCGCCCATCCATTCAGCCCACATCTACCCACTCCTTCACGTCTACCATCGCGATCTTAAGCTGCTCTTAACTAAAGATCTTTCGGCACAATGACAATCTATCTATAATACATAATAATCGACGTTGCTATGTATATTTTAATATAATAAACTCCAAATTCCTTTGAACACTCGAGAATGTTTTTTTACGATCCGTTTTATTATAAGTCATCACTAAATGACATTGTAATTATAGGATAGAAATGCGTGTTTAATATAATAAACTCCAAATTCCTTTGAACACTCGAGAAGGTTTTTTTACGATCCGTTTTATTATAATCACTAAATGGCATTGTATTTATAGGATAGAAATGCATGCAAAGCCACGCGTATTTGCTAGTATTTTATATGACTTATAAAGCATTAATCCATACACAACGGTTTTGATTAGAATTGAAGCGTAAAAAATAATTTATACTATTTAAAAAAAGTTTGAAATTAAGTTATTTTGACTCATACAATTATATAAATCCGAATGTAAGTTTGTTCGTTTGTTACGATTTCATGTTCTAACTACACAACCAATGATCATTAAATTTTGCATACTAGTCGTCAGGGATACAGAAAAGTACACTGCGTACTTTTCATCTAGAAAAAAAAAATGATTCCCGAGGGATAGACCAAATGTATAATAAAATGGGTGAAGCCGCTGGTAAAAGCTGGTAATAGTCATATATAAACATTCCACAACTTAATGAAGGCATACTCTTTGATGAATGCACGGATTTAATCATAGTACGATCCCGCAAAATATTAGCCTTATTAGCAGTAGAGAAATTCAAGCGTTACAATTTTTTTATCAGACACAAGTTATAAACAGAATCTATACGTAGTTGTTGTGTTATGTTTATTAAATAAATTCAATACATTAATGATTGAAAATAATCATTTATTGTTTTCTTTTTATTATTCAATTTTTGATAGTGAATGATTAGTGAACTTAAGGTGTAATCTGCCGAGTACAATTATATATTATTAGTATGTATAATTCTAAGTTCTATTTATTTGCTTATTAAGATCTTTGATTATAGAATCCAAAAAATGGTTGACTCACAAGACAGAAAGCAATCATATATTTATATACATAATATAATCAATATATATGTACAGTCCCTGGCCAAATTATTAGACACACCGTTGTTTTTTTTTTAACAAAATACATGTTTTCGACGATGTTTATAAAAAGTTGTGTTATATTTAAAGGTTGATTAGTATTTATTTAATGAACTTTTATTCAGGAGATGAATTTGAATTGAGATTGAATTGAAATTTGAATGAATTTATACATGAAAAGAGAAGTGACTAAAGTGGTGATTACAAACAAAACTTAGCTCTTCGAAAAGATTATTCATGTTTGGAATCATCATCCTCATATGTAGAATTAAAGCTCTCATAGCAGCCAAAGGTGGATCAACAACATATTAACTTTTTATTACATTTTCTTCATTTTAGTTCGAGAGTCAATAAATACATAATTTTTTATAATGACGAAGTTTTATTAGTTTTACAGATACTTACGCTATTAATGATAAAGTAAATATACATTGTATCTCATAAAAGCAATACATCTGTACAGTATCACCTGATAATTAACGTTTTATATAAGATCTTATAGTGCGTCTAATAATATGGCCAGGAACTGTATGTATGTAAGTGACTATAATATAATAAGACATAATTGGTTGGGAATCAAATGAAAGTACAAAATTGTTTGCGTCTCAATGTTGCAGAATATTGTCGAACCCGAAATTTTCGATCCACGAACATAACCTGAAGTTCGGTAAATTTGTGTTCTTCGCAACTATATTTAGAGTGGCCGAAAAGTTTGCCCAGAACTGTATATGATACTGTTTTACCATTAATTTGAAAATACATTATATGTTAATGGTCCATGACTATTTCAGCGTTTAATAGAAAGAAGTATAACACTTAATAAGCGTAAAATATTACCCGGCGCGACTAAAAGGAGAGTTATAGTTAATCTAATCTACATAATAACTTAATCCATGGTAAAATGTTCATGGTAATTGGTCGAACGCTATTGAACTTTATCGATTCATGTATGTACTAAAATTAATATAAATATAGAGAAAAAGACTGAGTCTTCTTTCTTTATCTTCTAGGGCGTTTATAAGTAGTAGATTCACGCTCGCTTTAATTGGGCTATAAAAAATGAGAAAGGGATAATCGATCCATCTATTTTCATTATTTATACATGAGATATATAGATAATGTAAACATTATTTAACTTAGGATATCTAATTTTTCCCTTGAAACGCGTGTAAAAATGTATGATCATGGTGATATCTCAAACCCTCGCCCTTTAAAGATATACTTTACACCCCGTTTACTCCCCCCTAAGGGACAAAATTTCTAAAGACCTTTTCTGAGTATATTTTTCCACATTATAAAAGCGTGCGCTCTCAAGTTTTGTATCTGACTTAGATTTGACCTTAATAATGAAAATAAGGTAGTCGTCTGCTTATTATCACTTATACATGTGTATACATACTAGTTTGTGCCCGCGTCTTCGGTGGTTTTAATGATTTTTTTTTCGAACTAACTACGCTATCGGCCTGGTAACTTTAACAGCGTCACCGGTTTTCTAACTTGTGTTAATGTAGGTTCCCTATAATCCTACTGGAACGGTACATTTTTTTCTAAATGAGATGTGCCTTGTGTCCTTTTTTATGACAACTTGTATGCGAAATTTCATAATGATCAGTTGAGTAGTGAGACGTCAAAGCTAAACAAACTTATTTTCTTTGTAACCGTGAATAATTATATTAACAGTATATTTAAGATAGTCAGTATCAAATTGCTGACTGCACTTATAGTGTGTAAGCATTAATAAAAAAAAAGTGTGTGTGTACTTATGTACATGCGTTAGAAGTTATACTTATAGTTATACAAGATAAAAATCTATTCAAAAATTTAACTATCGCCTTCTTCTACGTTTATACAAAAAACGATACTAACAATAGACAAAGTTGACTATTTTATATCGATTATACGAGCTATATTACAAGAGATCACTAACAAATAGTGAATCATTTCATGCTTATGTTAGAAATTATTCTAAACTTTTTAAACGTGTTTGTGTAGCAGCCAAAGCAACATTTTTAGGAAATAAAATTCTCAAGTCTAAAAATAAGACCAAAACTGTCTGGCATATAATAAATAAAGAATTAGGAAAAAACAAAATAAATGATAACTCATTTAATCTAAGTGTCGACGGAGTACGTATTTCAAACAGTTCAGAGGTAGCAACTGTTTTCCAAGATTACTTCACTAATATACCTTCACAAATAACAAAGCGTATAACATCATCAGCAGAGGGCGCTGCCGCTCTTTTAAAAAATATAAGTGCACCCACAGATTCAAAATTTAAGTTCTCATTTATTAGTGCATATAAGAGCGTGCGCTCTCAAGTTTTGTATCTGACTTAGATTTGACCTGAATAATGAAAATAAGGTAGTCGTCTGTTTATTATCACTTATACATGTGTATACATACTAGTTTGTGCCCGCGTCTTCGGTGGTTTTAATGATTTTTTTTTCGAACTAACTACGCTATTGGCCTGGTAACCTTAACAGCGTCACCGGTTTTGTAACTTGTGTTAATGTAGGTTCCCTATAATCCTACTGGAACAGTACATTTTTTTCTAAATGAGATGTGCCTTGTGTCCTTTTTTATGACAACTTGTATGCGAAATTTCAAAATGATCATTTGAGTAGTGAGACGTCAAAGCTAAACAAACTTACTTTCTTTGTAACCGTGAATAATTATATTAACAGTATATTTAAGATAGTCAGTATCAAATTGCTGACTGCACTTATAGTGTGTAAGCATTAATAAAAAAAAAGTGTGTGTGTACTTATGTACATGCGTTAGAAGTTATACTTATAGTTATACAAGATAAAAATCTATTCAAAAATTTAACTATCGCCTTCTTCTACGTTTATACAAAAAACGATACTAACAATAGACAAAGTTGACTATTTTATATCGATTATACGAGCTATATTACAAGAGATCACTAACAAATAGTGAATCATTTCATGCTTATGTTAGAAATTATTCTAAACTTTTCATGGTAAAATGTTCATGGTAATTGGTCGAACGCTATTGAACTTTATCGATTCATGTATGTACTAAAATTAATATAAATATAGAGAAAAAGACTGAGTCTTCTTTCTTTATCTTCTAGGGCGTTTATAAGTAGTAGATTCACGCTCGCTTTAATTGGGCTATAAAAAATGAGAAAGGGATAATCGATCCATCTATTTTCATTATTTATACATGAGATATATAGATAATGTAAACATTATTTAACTTAGGATATCTAATTTTTCCCTTTAAACGCGTGTAAAAATGTATGATCACGATGATATTTCAAACCCTCGCCCTTTAAAGATATACTTTACACCCCGTTTACTCCCCCCTAAGGGACAAAATTTCTAAAGACCTTTTCTGAGTATATTTTTCCACATTATAAGAGCGTGCGCTCTCAAGTTTTGTATCTGACTTAGATTTGACCTGAATAATGAAAATAAGGTAGTCGTCTGTTTATTATCACTTATACATGTGTATACATACTAGTTTGTGCCCGCGTCTTCGGTGGTTTTAATGATTTTTTTTTCGAACTAACTACGCTATCGGCCTGGTAACTTTAACAGCGTCACCGGTTTTCTAACTTGTGTTAATGTAGGTTCCCTATAATCCTACTGGAACGGTACATTTTTTTCTAAATGAGATGTGCCTTGTGTCCTTTTTTATGACAACTTGTATGCGAAATTTCATAATGATCAGTTGAGTAGTGAGACGTCAAAGCTAAACAAACTTATTTTCTTTGTAACCGTGAATAATTATATTAACAGTATATTTAAGATAGTCAGTGTCAAATTGCTGACTGCACTTATAGTGTGTAAGCATTAATAAAAAAAAAGTGTGTGTGTACTTATGTACACGCGTTAGAAGTTATACTTCATTGGCGTAACAAGATAAAAATCTATTCAAAAATTTTAACTATCGCCTTCTTCTACGTTTATACAAAAAACGATACTAACAATAGACAAAGTTGACTATAGCTAACTTCAGGGTGTCGGTTTTTCGTGACGATGTACGCGCGCATCGTAAAAATTGACTCTCATCATTTTTCCCTAACGCGTCAAAAGAGGTATAACTTCAAAAAACAAACAAACTCTTTTATATACTTATAATTATTAGTTCGGATAGGTGCCAGCTATAAAAAAGAAATTTAGTTATATATATCGAACTGGTATGGAATACTTTATGTCTCGGCATTAACCAATAATTTTTGTGACATACATGCAACTGTATGAATTCATATTTAATTAAAAAAACAATACCGGTTTCCTGTGACGGCTGAATTATTTTGACAAAGGCAGATTGTTCCAGAAAATTTTGTCAATTGTCATAGTAACGCTATGAAATGAGGAAAAAGATACGATATAAATTACAATGAAGTCTCAAAGCATGTTACCGATTTGGCGGACTGTAAGTTTAAGTGCCACATCAAACGGGTTATGGTGTCAAAGGGCTATTATAGAGTGGATCCAATGTACGAACGATGGATAATGTTTGAAATCGAGTCCTCTCTGTGCATCCTCTAAAAACGATTGTATAATGTATTACAAATATATATGTTAAAAAGATGTACCCGATCGAGTTTCTTGCAGATTCTTCTCGATGACTGGGCTGTTTTCCTAGCCGGTGGTACTTTTGCGTTCATAAGTGCCTTATTAGGGCTTAAAGTGAATAAAGTATTTTTGATTTGAGATTTATATATGATTTTTCTCATTTATATGTTTAGATGGTTAACACGTTCTTCGGGGAACTTGAACGGAGACGTACTTTAAGCCTAATTAAAGTTTATTAAACTCATAGTTATTAATATGTGAAACATCATTATTATTCATCTATATAACACGACTACATACATCATTAATGCTTTCTAAAATATTTTTCATCTGTCCATAGATCTTAAATATGCATGTGCAAGTGACTTATTCCAAGCTGTTAATAATTTACTTTATCAACGTTATAAAAATATATAATGTAATTTATGGAATAAACACTACTCAAAAGTAGCGGCCGAACTTTTGACAGCTGGCCCTAATCAGCTTTGCTGCTGACCGTACAAGATTTCTACTAACTGCGACACGTGCAAACGATAAATGAGTGGGGAAAGATTAATGATACGGAAAAGTCGAAGCTCGCTGGCTCGTTTGGGGAGTTTACTGGAGTCTATTTATAAAACAATTTCGGAAATAAATAAATGCAACGTTTATATCCAATCGAGCATTATTATGATAACTAAATTTCCAAAACTATTTAGGTAAGTACCATGTCTTATTCACTTTATAATATATACATTTTCTTCTTTATGATTATGAAGACGATTAAAGAAGAATTATTAAATGATACGTAACGATGTGGTAATATTTAATATTAATTCTTTGCCTATAAGTTTTCTATGTAATTTTGCATATCATTTCTTGAGCTATTCGTGGTAATTTTAGTAGGTTATGAATTTTGGAATTATATCTTACGTTCCGTTTACAACGCTATGAATATTGGTTAAAAATAAAAATGTTATTGACAAGCCTGACACGATAGCTTGCAAAGTGACATATATGCTTCTTTTCTTTACGATTTCATTAAAACAGTTTGAGATTAAATCATTTTTGTTATTATTTTTGTTCAATTTCTAAATTTCTGTTCTGTTCTTTGATAAATGAAGGCATGAGTGGATGAATGTGATATCCAACATTTTTTAATTCGTTTTGTGACCTAAATATCAGTGTACATGTCCTGTTCTTACAAGATTCCCACAAATAGGCTTATATATGAAAATAACTAACGTACCCTAATTATATCTTATATACATGTAATAAAAACGTAAGTCAAACGTGTCTCTATTTTTTTTAAGATTTTTGTGATATAATACAATATATTGAAGTCATGTAATACATTCGAATCATATTTAGAAATGTTTGCCTGTCTGTTTGTTTAGACACGCATCACTGCTAAAGTACTGCGTTCAGCATAAAACCTCACCAAAAAAACCATAAAACATATATCATTGCGCCTTTATTTGATTCTATCGAAAGTTATTGAATTATTATTATTGAATGACGGCTCGAGTTAAGGACGAGAAATGATTAGTTAAGTAATTACAATTCAATCTCTTACAAAAACAAGATATTATCTATACTAATATATAAAGCTGAAGAGTTTGTTTATATTATTATATTTTGTCTGTCTGTTTGTTTGTTCCGGGTTATGTCTGAAACGGCTGAACCTACGTTAACGGGAATTTTACTTATATTATATCCGTTATTATCCGAACTTATAGCGGTTGACATTTGACTATTTTATTTGTTGAACTGTTACCCGTGCATTCGTCCGTCTGAAATTCTTCAAAAA
Source organism: Antheraea pernyi (assembly GCA_015888305.1). Classification (NCBI taxonomy): domain Eukaryota; kingdom Metazoa; phylum Arthropoda; class Insecta; order Lepidoptera; family Saturniidae; genus Antheraea; species Antheraea pernyi. The sequence goes on along the minus strand of MU158877.1, from coordinate 252,414 downwards.
TATGTTGTTTGTTGCAAAAAAAATCCGTGAGACTTGTGCTTTACTGGACTTCAAGAATAAATAATATACATAATTGAAAGCCATTTGTTTGTATGTAATTTAAATTATATTATCATTTTAGTCAATTTGGCGGCCATTTTGTTTTATTTACCGCCCTTGCGTCTACATAACTCGGTGATTATAGCAACATATAAGACTAACTTAATTATATCGACAATACGGGCATATTATATTTATATAATACAAAAATTATCACATATTGTTCAATAATGTATAGCTTATTATTTTAATTACTTTCTTATATAGCTTAAGTGAGCACTAAGGGTGATTGAAGATTATTGTGGGTCAAATTTCCAGGTATGTTGCTGATGATAAATCCCATTCCATTCGATACACTGTTATTATTCACATATCTAATGAACACGTTACACGTTACAGTAGATGGCGTGCGTGTCGTACTTGCAAAGATTTTTTTTAAAGCATCTCTGTAATATACACACCCACTCACAATTTAACATTTCTTTAATTAAATTTAGAAAATGCCCGTGCGGATTCTCCTGTAATAACTGGTATAATATATAAATAATATTTAAGATACAGTAAACGAAAGACTATTTTTTGCTTTAAGTTCTACGCGGACAATATCGCGGGCACAGCTAGTATATAATATCAAAGACACGACAATTTTAAGTGCATTTCTGTAAAATTACAAATTTGTAACATATCACCTCCATCCACTCGTATCTTCAATTAATAGAGTTATGCATAATATCTCACTATTCATTCTATAAATCTGGAATGGGCCGACCAGTTAAGAGAAAACCTATTCATTACATTGTAAAGAGCTTTTACATAGCTGCAGCAAAGAGAAGATAAGGTAAGCCGACCACATGCATGACGAATGTCCAAAAGGAAATAAAGCGCTTTGGTCGGACCTATCAAGAATTTGTACGTAGAAGCAAATAGCATTCCTTGATTAAGAAAACTGACTCCGTGTAACGGGAAGAGATGACAGCAAATAGGTTCTGAGCCATGTCTAAGCATGCGAGTATGACTCCTGGTTTATGGTAGTTGCCATCCAGCCAGACACTCAGTAAAAGCAATCAGGCATAAGTAATAGACACAAACGTTTGTTAATCATTAAGAAAATTCATACTTTCCACAAGTAAAATAACAACAATTGTATCAAAATGAAATCAAAATCAAAATGCTATTAGTCAATTTAGATCCCGAGAAGGCACTTATAAACGTCAAAACTACCACTGGTTCGGAAAACAACTGAGTCATCGCGAACAACCGGCAAGAAACTCGATCTGGTTTATCTTTTCTTCATACATAACATACTTTTTGATTATTACAACATAATATACATACACTTACATTCGTTTTTGGTGGATGCCCAGAGAGAGGCGTCATTTCCAGAAGTCACCATCGTTCACATGTTGGTCCACCCTATAATAGCCCTTATGTATTAAGATCCGCTTGACATAACACTTGAACTTACTATCTCACAAATCGGTAATGTGCTTTGGGACTTTGTTATAGAATCTAACACTGTTACCTAAAAAACTGTTACCGGTCTTACTGATCCTGAATCACGCAGTGACAGTGATCAGTTTGTTATTTTTTCTAGTATTCAAATTATGTCGGTCTTTTACTAAATGTACTAAATATAAAATAAATGTACCATAAAAACTATTAGTGAAATCTGACTTTTGAGAAATAATATTTAATCCACACAAACGTAGTGTAAATAGAATATAGTATAAAATAAGAAAAATAATTTTTATTTTTATTCCAGAGTAAGAGGAAAAAATAATATCATCTCATTGATAATTAATTCAAAAGCTGGAACCCTTTGGCGGGTCGTTAATTCCCACGTTTGACCTTTTTATTTTATTTACATTGTTTTTTTTCCACTTAATTATATTATTCGCTTTCTAACTTAGTATTTTTAACGTAGCAATATTCATGACCTTTTGTTTTAAATAAAAATAGTCACAACGATTCAACAATGGATCGATTTTTATTTGATGTTTTATATCTCGTACATTTTATCTAATATTATAAAGTAGGAGGATTTGTTTCTTTTGTTTGGGTGAACGCGCTAATCTCAGAAACTACTGCTTGATTTAAAAAAATCTTTCAGTGTTAGATTATCGTGGAAGGCTATATATCATCACGCTAAGATGGAGCAAGAATGAAGAATGTTACAAAATCCTGACTTTTTCCATTTTGAGAGCTTCCGCTGCGAGTCAGCGTTAGCTCAAAGTAACTATTCCACGCGGACGAAGTCGCGGGCAGAAGCTAGTGTGACATATCTGTACAAGTATATTCGCGCCCGCTTTGTCCCACATTAAAAATGGGAAAGGGATAGACGAATTCAAAATTTAGCGTAGAATTGCACATCGAATAGTCATAGTATTCAACCTTCAGTAGTTTTAAGTGACTGAGGCTCAAAGGGACGGTGTTTCCATTATATATGTAGTACAAAGTTCCATTGGCAAACATAACTTTTGTTACCACAGCAGCGAACAATAACTGCCTCTAACTGTCTGTAACTGGATATATACAAGCTGATCCTGAAAGGTAATACATTTGAAATCACTGTAATGTATGACTATGTCGTAATCCGGTTATTAGTTTATTAAGGTAGACATTACTAAAAATTTACACAAATATAATAAAATGTCTAAATAAGTAAATAATAGCACGTTTGTAATGTCAAAATACAGAATTTTAAACTAAAAAAAAAACAACTTTTATAGTTTCTGTCTATCTATTTCTTCCGAGTAATTTCCAAAACCATTAATTAGATCGATTGTAATAGATGAAGGGTGCAAACGCAAACACCAATAAGATTATAAAATATATATTTCGATAACTTTCGACTATAATGTGTCGCAGTAAAAAAAGGAATGTAAAAAAAATTAGTAATAACACATATGTCATTATCGGAGACCCGATTACTTATTATCTATTCAATTCACAAGGGATTTTTTGGCGGGATTTTGGTCTATCATGTAGTTGATTTTATATTTTATTCATAATCTTGTGTTACTTAACTCTATATTGTGTAAAATTGGTAGTGTTTTATGTAATATAGTTTGTTTATTGTGCATAAGTGAAGTGAATGGAAAATAATACCACGGACCATGAATTCTGAGATGCCACAAAAACTCCATGGAAAGTTCTAACAAGAGAGCCATCATCTTGTTGGAACATTGAATTAACTACGCGACAATGGAATTACGAATGGAATGGATTTAACAAATATATTAAGATAAAAATATGGATAAAAGAATATATTATAGAAGATTTGGCGTTTCTGCCTTTACATTAATTTGGACATAGAAAAGATTTGGCGCGTATGCCTTTACATTAACTTGGACAAAAAAATGACTAAAGAATACATAAGAACTACCTATATTGACAACTTCAGAAATAAAAGATGATTTTTTTAAATGTACGAAATATTATATAGAAGATGTGGCGATTAAAGAATACATAAGAACTACCTATATTGACAACTTCATAATTGGCAGTATGAATTAATTCCTTCGCCTGTCCTATTGAACGAATATTATTATGACTCCTACTCAATTCACAAGGTAAATTACAAGCGAGTATTATGTGAGACCTATTTTATTAAGGAATTCCATCGTTTAATTTATGAGGTTGCGTTTATAATGATGCTCCAATAGATTGTAACGAGATTTTCACTGGCAGATAGCTGATGTTATTAGAAGTAACTTATTTAGGTAACTATTATTTTATAAAAGAAAATGTATGCACACTTTATATATTTTTTTTCTTGAACTGACTACGCTATAGACCTAGCAAGGTCTTAACAGCTTCACCGGACTACTAAGGCGAGCGCTTCAGGCACTCAGCCGAATTCCCTTCCGGAAAATGTATTTGCTTTCTATATAAATTATATTACGAATAATATATTACGATAATTATATTATATTACAAACTGTCTGTTTGATCGCAATAAACTCAAAAATTACTGAACGGATTTTCATGCATCTTTCACTAGTAGATAAAGTGATTCATGAGGAAGATTTAGTTACATAGTTTGTCAAGTTTTTTTTTTATTATTAGGGCGGGACAACATTTGCCGGGCATGCTAGGGTTCGATAAAATGTGGAATTAAGACAATTATTTCTGTTATATTCTAGCCACCTGTAAGCATCTATTTCCGTGTCCAACTAATGGGATAGCTAATAACTTTGTTTCTCTGGTTAATATTAATACTAACCGTACATAGATTCTTCAAGAGTAACTAACCTTTTTGCTGTACAAAAGATACTCCAAACTGTATATATATTACTTTTTATAAAGGAAGTAATATTAAAAGAAAATTTTAAGTTGACAAAGTGAATTCGTCTTTTGTGCTCTATTTAAATTTTCTAGATGTTTTTTTTGCGTACCGAAGACACGTCAATCTTGTAAAGTTAGTCTAACTGCGTTTTGACCTCACTGAGGCGAATGTAGAAGTTTTAAAATTCTTTTAAATTTAAAGTAATGCCGGCAAAATGGACTTTTAAAACAAATTTCATTTAAATTATTTCAACATCTTGCATCTAACTGTAAAGGTATTAGAACGGTGAACAAGTTTACAGCTCACGTTCACTCGAAGTTTTACGTTTTCAATTTACCACGTTTTCTTTTTAACTTGTATATGTAAACCGTTGATATTGGATTAGATTAAGTAAAATTTGATTTAGGTATATAATAAAATGTTAATGTTAATTTTTTTTTCTCGAGCTGACTACGCTATTGACCTAGCAAGGTCTTAACAGCTTCACCGGACTACTAAGGTGAGCGCTTAAGGCACTCAGCCGAATTATGGCAAATATATTTACTTTCTATATAAATTATAGTACGAGTGTTTTTTTACGAGTACTGGATAGTTCTTAGGCGGTGAGCGCTTAAGGCACTCAGCCGAATTAATAGTTTCTTACGGAAAATGTATTTGCTTTCTATATAAATTATAGAACGAGGGTTTTTTTACGAGTATTGGATAGTTCTTAGGCGATTAAATTATAAAGATGACGTCATCATCATGTATTCCACCACTGAACGATATTCTTGACTTTACTAACTAAACTAAATTACATACCAAATTTCATTACAATCCGTCCATATTTATGCATGATAACTTTTAGTAAAATCTATACATATAGTAAGAAAGTAAATCTAAAACGTCTGCTTTTTTGATTTTTGTTAAAAAAATTGTTGCAATTGTCTTGGAATAAGTAAAAAAATACATTTCAGTCATTTTTTAAAATGTCTATCAGTTTGTATCTTTGTTTGAACACGCATTACTGCTAAATTACTGCGTCTACGATAAAATATCATGAAGAAAATCATAAAGCATACCTCTAGTAACATTTACTCTTGGTTTCATTAAAATCGGTTTGCTCTATTAAAAATTATTGTAATTTTAATGACGACGCAACTTAAGTACGAGGCGTTCTCCATAATTGATAACATAAAATAATTACATATATAATATGTGTATACTAGGTATTAAATATGATTAACTACACGTAATTCCCTTTCTATGATATAATAGATATCTATATTTTTGTGTACACAAAGGAGACATTAGCACATGAAAAATATGGTTGCGAAAGTGAACTAACGATATCTTTATTATGTCTGTCTATTCCTTTGCAACAAACACTGAAACTAATTTATCATTACGACTCACCTCATCAATTATTTACCGAATGTTTACCCTGTGACCGACAGCGAGGTCAAGGTGCCTGGGTATTGAACTAATGAATCCGTATACTTATCGTTTAAATAAAGTAAAAGCTCTTCTTATGTCTGGTTGGGGCTTTGAACTACACGTGGGGTCAGTATTCTTACAGTGACCCTGTAGTTTAAAAAAAGGTATTTTGATTTGTAAGTAAATAATGGTAAGTAATGTTCTATTACTCGCCTGATCTACAGGTAATGCTGTTATAGGGTGAATCAAAAGGTGAACGATGGTGAAGTCTGGATATGACGTCCATCTCTGTACATACGCAAAAAACGAATGTAACTGTCTGCAGTGATGTCTATAACTATGCATGTTCGTAAAAGTATATTGGGTAATGTTATCCAAAATTAACACATAAAACAGATCGAGTCTGTTAGTGGTTCTTCTCGATTACTGAGTTGTTTTTCTAACCTGTGATAGTTTTGACGCTCGTAAGTGCCTCCTCGGGGCCTAAATTGAATAAAGTATTTTCATTTTTTTTCTTAATTTGAATTTTGTAAGTTTGAGCATGAATGGGTCGGCGCGCCCCGGGTAGTTCTCTCACAAACACCGACGTGAAGTAACAGTGCTTGCATTATTGCGTTTTATTTGGTCAGTGTGAGCGCTGGAGTCCTACTTCCCTCTCCCTTCCTGGCTGGAAGGCTGGCAATGGTTGCGACTCCCCTGGTGTTGCTAGTGTCTATGGACGGCGGTGATCACTAAACATCAGGTGACCAACATGTTCGTTTGTCTCCTATGATATAAAAAAATGCACCTCCTCGGTCCATACTAAAAGTTGTAGTTGAAAAATAATATTACTTCTAGATTGATAAATAAAACTTATGACTTTATAAAATTTTAAAAATTACCTAAGAGTCATTTTAAAAATATTAATACATGATTATAACATGTTATTCATAATTTTGTTTGCATTTATTTTTCTATTAAAGTTTTCATATTTTATATTATTATAATGGTTTCTTGTATCAAATATTATACTATTATTACTGAGAAAACTCCGAAACCACGAATCCTGAAAAAAATATCCGAAAATACAGTCCTCAGTAATAACGTAAAGTCGGCTAGTTTACTGTTACATAAAAATGGCAATATAGCAAGCAAACCATAATCTTGAAGAACTTCGTTTTCAACCGGAACGGTGGTGCCGCTCAAGCTGGTACTATAAATAGCCTACCAAAGCTATGGCCTACAGAAAAATTGTAAGGTTAAAAAATCCCATCAGACTTCGTAACTTTATAATAATAATCATAAATACAGTGGTACAACAAAATAATCCCAAGCAGGGTTGATGTCAGGCAGGCGGCCAATCGTAAAAATTAAGCCAAATCATATACCACAACATGACAAACATGTTGTACCGACCCTACTTATGTGGGATAAGGGTAAGAAGAAGAAGAAGAATCATAAAGAAATCACCATAAATCATTCAGAGGTAGATAGATAAAAAAATAACATAAATAAGTTCAAAGTGTGTCTTATGTTAAATGTTGAATAATAAAAAAACGATCTATTTTATACAGTCCGACCTTGAGGGCTCTGCCAGTTAAGATCTCGAGCTGCCTCTGTAGTCCCATCCATTCGCCGAGTGTGAGACCATCCGCACAGAATGAGTCCCACCGGACGTATAAACACAGCGTTACAAAACGTACTTACGTTTGACATTGTTAATTACTTTCTTATTTACTTTATTACTACACTTGACTGTTCAGATTTGATGTGATTATTTGTAAAATATTTGCAATATATATAGTACATTGAAAAGATAAAAGTAAATCCAAAGCCAGCAGGGTTTGGTTATATGAAAAAGGTTTATAGGTTTATGTGTCAATTATTATATACCTAATAGAGTTTTACTACACACTAGGGTAGTTCATTTCCGCAAATATTTTTTTTTTCGTTGCTCAAGCAAAATATTAATGTACATATAGAAAAAAAAAGCTCTTAATATTAATTTGAAGTACTTATAATTTCAATTTAAAGTTTTACCATTCAAAACGCATGTAAAAAAATCTTTTTTTTAAATTTCTAATGCTTATCCGGTTTTTACAATTTTGCAAATCGGTTTGATGGAACTCGTGGGGAATTTTAAGCTCTTTAAAATAGTATTTGTGTTTTTTTGTGTAACTTTTGCGGAAATGAAACACCCTACTACACACGCATGCACATTTTTGAAACTTCCACACTATAATATTACGTGTAAATATGAAAGTAACTCTGTTTTTTTTTTACAATTTTAGCCTGCTTGCTGTAAATGACATAGAGCAGTTTTCATTAAATATTTACGTCGAAACAATGAAGTTATAATAAATATTACCCCAATGCGTGCTGTGATTAGAACACTTAACGCATATGATAATATTTGCTTAAAGTCGTTTATAAAAACTAGTGGTCGTCTAGTTCGTCCGATCATAATAATTATTCTTAGTTATAATATTATTGATATGGTTCGTTTAACAAAGATTGTATAAGTATTGTAGACTAGCCTGTGCCTGCGACTTCGTTCGCGTGGAATAGTACCTTTGGGCTAACGCACACACGCAGCGGAAGCTCTCAAGAGGAAAAAATACCCCGATTTTGAAACATTCTTCATTGGTGCTCCGCTGCTATTGGGCTTAGCGTGATGATATATAGCCTATAACCTTTCTCGATAAATGAGCTATATAACACTGAATGAATTTTTCAATAGGACCAGTAGTTCCTGAGATTACCCCTTATAACGTCACAAACTCACAAACTTTACCTCTTTATAATATTAGTATAGATTAGTAAACGAAAGGATCGTGAACTATGACAAATTATAAATTATAAATAAATGCTTCGATTCCTCGATGTAAGAAATAAAAATGTTTCCAAATTTATTTTAATTAATAACATCCAAGCTCGTTAATAACTACTTAACAAAAAAAAAGAAAAGCGGTTGACAAACAGAAAAAACGTACTGAAGTGTTTTATCTTCGCCTATTTATATATAGACTACCTTTTACCCGCGGCTTTGCTCGCGTCAATGCGGATTTGATATATTTATCAGGAACAGTGATGTTTTTCCGAATGAAAGGTATCCTGAGTCCTTTTCTGTACCCCTGACATATGCGAAATTACACGATAATCGTTTTAGTACTTAAGGTATGACAAACTCACTTTCGTATTAATATTAGTCAGGATATCCATTAATTCGAAAATAGATAGTGTGTAGGTGAAATCGTTTTTTAAAATATCCACGATATATCTAACCAGCTTCTGTCCGCGACTTCTTCCGCGTAGAGTAGTTACTTTGAGCTAACTAATACGCAGCGTAAGCTCTCAAAAGGAAAAAAAAACTATTTTAAACATTCTTCATTGGTGCTCCGCTCCTATTGATCTTAGCGTGATGATATATAGTCAACAGCCTACCTCGATAAATGAGCTATCTATCACTGAATTTTTCAAATCCCTCCAATAATTCCTGTAGCGTTTTCAACCAAACAAATTCTCCAGTATTATAATATTAGTATAGATTTCACCTTTTAAATACAATAATTACTCTTGTGTCACTTTAGTCTAATTACAAATATACGAAAGTAATAATACAACAGCATAGAATTAGGAAAATCAGCAGCAGTTGGTTTCTTTAAAATTATCTACTTAAACCCAAAATATCGCAGACAGAAATGTTATACATTAAATCTTGAATTCTTAATATTATCAAGAGTACAGATGAACTATATAAGAAAGTACATTGCACTCTAAGATAATAATGGAAATAAAAATGATTGTCAGAAAAATCAGTGTTAGAATCGAATTATACAATTGCAGGACAGGTAAATTAAAACAAATATCTCACAAGCAGGAACAGGCATTTTAGAGTGAATACTGTGGTGGCCCCGTGTAAGACATATTCCCTTGAAAATTCCTTAATTCTTTAAAGTTGTAAGGAGTACCTTCTCAAAATGTGAGGTTAAAAATTGGAGTTCCCATCGTTCTAAAGCGTAATCTTGATGCACCTAAACTGTGCACTGTTGGCTACAAACTACAGATCTGGGTCGAGACATTAAAAACCGATTATGTATATTAGAGTAGCAAAAAGGGAAAGTTTTTCACGAAAGGAATTCCGATAACATAGATATGACATTTCCATTCAGACAGGCTATTCAGGCATTCAATTTTCTCAATTTTTAATATAACCATTTAGGAACTATCGCCTGTGAATTTCTTCAAACAAAAATGCTTACCAATGTTTTTTTTTAAAACTTGAATGTGAATTAGAAAGAAAGAAAATATGTTTATTGCAGCAAACACATGGATAACACAATAGTAGAAAAATAAAGTTACAAAGATGTATATAATATAGAAAAGAAATAAAGAATGCACGTTAAAGCATATTAAAATTATACCACGGTTTAACTGCAAAGGCGCAAAAGATATGTAACACTTGATTATCAAATAATTACGACCTGATCACACCGGTCTTGATTATTAGCTTTAGCACGGCTAATCGTAACATTTTCGATTTCGAATACTTTCTTTTTTACTACAATGCAACCTCGATATAACGAAACTGAAGGGAATTCCAATATATTCGTTATGCTGAATAATTCGTTATAGTAAGGTTTCTTAAGTAAAGTTAGGTTGAATGACAATTTATTTTAACAAAGTAAGAAAACCTGTTTATTAACTTCAATCTTACGTTACCCATTTTTACCCTGTTAAAGCAAAATACCTAGCCTTGCCATAAATACTGAAACAAAGAAAAAAAAATTCTTTTGCAAATAACATTTATTACTTTTACATTGTGTTAGTTTAATACATAAATATAAAACAATTTAAAACATAAAAAGCGTATTCAAAGTGATCTCCATTGACTGCAATACAGTCCTTTAAACGTTGAGGCCAGTTATCAATAGAAGCACGCACTCTTTCAATGGGAAAATTCTTCACTGCCAATCGTACGGATTGTTTTAGGGACTCTGGTGTTTAAAACTGACCATAAATCATAATCCAGCGGATTAAGATCAGGTTTAGACGACGATCAGTCTTCAGATCTGATGAAGTCCGAAACATTCGTTTCCAACCAAGACTGCGTAGACCAAGCTTTATGACCCGGCGCCGAGTCTTGCTGGAAGGACCATTCTTGGTTATTGAACATGGTGTTGTTAAGGGGCTTCACTACCTTCTCAAAAATGGTATCTTGATATACTTGTGTCGATGTTTTGATACCTTTCTCACAAAAGTATGGCTCAGTCACTCCTTCATAGCTAATAACCCCACCAAACCATCAATGAAGTCGGATAGTGCCCACGTTGCACTCTGTCAACTAATTGGGAAGCTTCCTTAGAGCTTCGAGCATAAATAAGGTCATTTTGTGTGTTAAAATGTTGGTCAATTGTAAAAATTTTCTCATCCGTAAACCAAATTTTTCTGTGACCTCCTTTTGCGTACCGCTTCAGTAGTTGTTTCGATTTTATCACCCTATTATTTTTAAAATTATCAGTTAAGAAATGACCAGTACGTCTCTTATAGGCTGCAAGTCCTAAGTCATCTTTGAAAATACGCGACATGGTTCTAGGTGCTAAATTCATCTCCCGAGATAAATTTTTTTGCTTTCGGGCAGGATTTCTTCGAATTCTTTCCCTTACTGATTTGACCACCTTTCTCGTACGAACACTACATGGACGGCCAGATCTTTTTCTGTCACAAACAGAGGAGGTCTCATTGTACTTATTAGTAACCCGATACACAAACATTTTACTAATACCAAGCGTATGGAGGGTTTTAAATATTGCATTTGGCTCCATACCTAGTTTGTGTAATGCAATCACAGCGATTCGGTTCTCTTTATCACCCCACTCCATTTTAACATCGCAAAATATTGTACAATGTATTGGCGCCAAAATGAGAAAACTCAATGAATAATCATATAAAAATGGCAGATTCCAAATTCAAATGTAATATTTTCTTTATTTTTAATTGTAACAGTATTTATGGCCAGACTAAGTATTTAAGGAATACCTTTTCCCTTTCTAAGCCATCGCAAATTTAAAACTAACAACAATTACAAACAATAATGTTAACATTACTTGGCATCAAACAACAATGACTGTCTTACGAAAAATTTAACGTGTCTAAACCTATCGAGATATGAATTATTGTGGAATTAAATGAGAATAATTGATACATTATGGATAGGATATATAAGTACGTTATGTAAATAAGTTAAATACAGGTCAATAAAACTTTCTATCTATATTCTGCAAGGATAAAAGATTCATTATAAAGAGGTTTTTGATAAATGTATTCGTAATCTAAAGGTATATTTTCCATTAGCTCCTACGGGCAGCCTTAGGAGATACAAAAAATTCATTAAATCGAAAAATTCATTATATTGAGGCTCGTTATATTATAGTGGCACTGTATTATAAATATTCATCTGAATAAGACATTTCTGCAGGAACATAATATCATATTTGTTTCAACGATGGTTTTGTTATATTTTCTCTATGTTAACGGTATATTACCGTCGATTAGAAACCTCTGTCATGCAGATCTCACTTGCTAATTGCTCGCTGATTGTTAAGTAATCAAGTGGTAGGTCCTTAATTAGATTAAACAATTATATATCTCAAATTAAGACAAATCTATATTTCCTTGGTTGTCTTAACCATTCTATTTCTTAATGTATTCTCTTATAGTATTACTCATTTGGACAATGACTCGTTCTTTTCTTTAGTAAGTTAAATATAAATTAAAGAATATGTATTTGATCTTTTATCCAAATGAAATTTCATCTAATATTACCCTCTAAATTTAATCATTTAACTTCATAGACATTTTCAAGTATATATGTTAAAGGATTCTGATATTTCATAGAAATAATTTTACAATAGTTTCAAATCTTTAATTAAATATTGCTACCAAAACAAATCTTTTGGTGAATAAACAACACTTAGGTCGAATTCTCAAACTCTTGACATAACAGTTTCACTAGAGCTCATTTGGCTTAGGATAACAGTACTTTAATTTAGATAATATTGAACTATTTACTTTAATCCTGTTTATATATAATTTATTATAATTAACGTGTATAGTCACTATTGTTGGTGGGTTACTATCTATTATTCTTTTCAGACAATTTAACTTTCTAGTCTGACAAACCCTATGGTGACGGTAAAACATTTCATATAGCCAATGACTACAATCCTGAGCACCAATAATATAGCCATCTTAGTAATTTCTCTCAATATTCCACCACTGCACATCACCACACTAATCCTGCTTATGCACAGTTTATTCAAAATCTAAGGTACCCGGGGACCAGGAATATGAGGAGAAATATCTCGGTAACTGAACAAATTCAGACAACTATACTTCCTAGATTAAGTATTCAACCCATACTCCTTGGGAAAATAGGAAATCTGGCGAAGGTTGAGACAACAATTAATTTTTCTACTAGGTAGTGTTAGGTTCATTATACCAATTTATGCAATATACATATCGGAATGCACTATTGACCTGCGATACCGCGCTATTGACTATATCGGGGGTGTTACTAATGACCTCAAATGCTATTGGTTGAAGTTATCGGCTGTTCATTATTTACACTGATATGAGACGCCATTGGTTGGAGGTATCGGTTGATTACGTATCTTGACGCCTTAAAAGGCGACCAACGAGTAGATGCTATATATACTCGCTCGGACAGTTGTGCTAGTGATACCTACAGATAATTCGTCGTAACTATAGTCATTGTTGAAATTTGAACAAATACGCAAGTAAACAAAAAGTGATGTAATTTTTACGAGGTATTGGACCTAAGCCTACAGTATGATAATCAACCATGCTATTATTATCTGTTTGCAATAATTATCTTATACCCAAATAAAAGGATAAGGGATCGAAAATATGTTAAGTATTAAACGAAATACAATATCCGTTATCGCCTGTGGGCTTTAAGCCCCACGCACACAAATTGACACTTGATATTGTTTTATAAAAGGAGCCTATATTGTAATAAATTATAATTTACTCACGGGAAGTGTATACAGAATTGTAAAATACTTCTTTGTAAACCTACTTTGGAGAATTCTGTAGATTGGCAGCTAGCTTCTTGTATTGTTCCATTACATAATGAATAAGGTAATCAATATCAATTTTTCCTTTTTTACATGACGTATTACATTTTTTGTATTAGCGTATAAAGCTATTTCCGGTGGGATCACTGGTCTGCAGAAAAATCTTTTTACCCCTCCTTATAATTTAAATGTGTAATTACATTATATTTGATATTCCAAATATTTATATAATAATTATTTTTTTTACGTTAACGTTTACTAAAAAACGCTATTTTTCCGTACGATGATACTAAAAAACGCTATTTTTCCGTACAAATTATCATCAAACACTAGCAAAATAATAATAAAAAAACTTGAAACAATACAATTTAATAAAATAATACTAATAACAATATTGTTTCGCTCCTTTTCATTTTATCTATTGGAGTTTCGTAGTAATTTAACCAGAAAAATTAACTAGAATTCTTTCTGTCAAAATCCGTTGTAGTGTTTTGCTATGTGCCATATACTTTTGTAAAACCTTTCACCTTTGATACAGCACCAACATTTTTTACGAAAAAATTTGAGCCCAAAACTGGATTTTGAGAGACTTCTTGTTTCTCAGAAATTTATAAGAAGTAAGAAATGCTTAAAGTCTTCGGTAGTTATTAATTATTTTATTGACTAGAAAGCTATCACACACTTCAACTAAAACGGCCCGTGTCCTTTTTGATGCCTTTTCAGCCTCGTTTTAAAGGTTACGCTAAAATATAATACAATAAAAAGTTCCCGTATTAGTGAACCCACGAAAATTCTTTCTTTCAATTTCGCGTCACTGATTCTGGAAAATTGTGTCTTAACGTATTCTTGTTCATAGCTCTAACAAAGTTTTCCATAGAACCTAAATTAATGTAAAGAGGTGGCCGAAACAATTTCACTTGGTGCTAAAGATTTTTGAGATATATATTTGAGTCTAGACATTCATATCGTAAATACAAAAAATATATCGTGAAATTTATATGTAACATCAAAAAAAGAAAACAGATAAAAAAATCACCACATCAAAATTTTCTTAAATATGATAGTTTTTATTGAAGGAATGTATCTTTACAGATGTTATCAATTCACCATTCACATCACAAGCTAGCAAATGATTTCGACTATTGGAAGGGATAAGATATTTAATTCATAGTACAATATTCCTCTCTTCTTTTTTCTTCATAATACTACAGTATTCGTTAATGAAAACATGATGAAACAGATAAACATGAGTCATATAGGATCAACTTTATCCAATTTTACCAACTGTAATACCTGGATTATTTTAAATTTTAATAATTTGCTTAAAACTGTTCATGATTGCGTAACGTAGCTGTTTAAAATCGCCTTTTCGTAATCAACTACGTGAAATTAATCAAATTTGATAATTTTATTATTTTCTGCAGTGTATTTCTGCTTTATACGTATGAAATTTTGTCGATCTGTTCGTGTAAAACCATTTTATTTCCTTGCACTAATAGAAAAATCTATATATTAATATGAGAAGTGAAAACTTTGTACCCCTTTTTAAGCGAATTGCGCGAACGGATGAACGTGAAATCACACATTGTTAAAGATTAAATAGAGGAGATGTACACAAAGCTATTTTTTATATTAAACGCATTAAAAACACATTAAATTAATTAAAATGTACATTACTCACATTACTGCTTGAATGACACACAACATATACACGCATGTAAATGAAAAAGACGTTTCACCATCCTTCATTTTACTCTTACGTTCCAATTACCTTTTTAATCCTACATTCAATATTTTTAACATGACCTATGTTCCATACCCTACATGCCCTTTGAAATTAACTGATCAAATTGTAGGTTAATTTTATAATAACCATAATAATACATAATAAGGATATGTATATTCCTAACATACATTAATAATTAATTTTTATTTATTTTATTTATAAATTATTTATCTTTAGCAAATTTATGAAGCCACTGAAATAATTATTAATTAAATTGGTCTTATTGAATATAAAAATGAATCATGGTCGAATTTCGACCACTAGGCGACCGCTAGTGTATCTATATGTCAATTCACTATATGATACAGCATTACTTGTAGATAAGCGTTTATTTGATAAACTCTTAAAAATAACGTTGGTACTGTTTTAAAACTTTACGGTACATAATTAATTTATGACAATTTCCACAAAACATCACATTACTGTTCAAATGCTCGGATGAAATCTTATCTCCGCATACGTGGGTTTCTAAATAATGTAGTGCGTTATAAGTGAAGGGGTACATTTCATCACGTGAAATCTACACACCTGGCCTTTTATACTTATACTTAATGGTATGTCTTTAAAGATCTTACAAACAAACGTAAAATTATTACGTAACGTAACAAATAGTATAGCAAATAGCGTATTTTATATTTGTATATTCTTGGCGTGTCTGCACAGTTTTTTAGCTTTTATTATTTATACAGTAAGTATTAATTAATGAGTTATTTATACGTGGTAAAATAAATCTAGATTTTAAAGAACGTTTCTTCATATTTTCAACGACAAAACTTGGTAAACCATTACTATTAATGTTAGGTTTATAGTAAGTTTTCTTCGCTTCATGAATTCCCCAGGTTTAGGGCACGAGAAGGAGTCTGCTATGAAATCGTTCGATAATTTTGTCAAGCATGTGTTCGCTGAATTTAAAACATTTAACGGACTTTGAAATTACAAACACTTTCTGACTTGCATCTAAATCATGACTGACAAATCTTGGTAACTTTTATATTATGCTCATGAAACACGTCAAGGGAGTGAGTAGTAAATCGTATCAAATAACCATCACTCCGCTCTCCCTTCCCTCACATCTCTGCGCGAAAACAACAAAAAGAAAAAAGATCTTCGAGAACAATTTTTTTTTTCTAAATGAAATGTATCGTATATCACTTTCTATGTTTGTAAGTTTATAAAACATCATTAGTTAAGGTAAAGCGTAACAAACAAATAAGCTCACTGTCTTATTTATAACTAGCTGACCCGTGCAACTTCGTCTGCACCAAATCGGTTATCACTGGTTTCAATTGTATTTTTAAACGAGAAAAATTTTAATTAACCTAAGACCCGATTGCAGTCAACCTAGGGTTTCAAATTTCCATTTGGAACGAAGTTACTTTCCCTTTTTTGTAGACGTTTACTATACATTTAGTATATTTAATTATTATGAAATTAAATATCATCGGACACATTATTGTCACTAACAAAATTGTCTGGCAGTGATAATTTCATGTTTTTAATAGCGTTCAAAAGTTACTGTAAAAAAATTCCTAAAATTAATTATAAAACAAAATTTTGCTTGTAAAGGTGTGATGCGCTTTAAAAACACAACGTTAATCGGCTAACAGGTATCCTAAATCCTGTTTGGAATGGCATAATATATCTTCATATTAAAGAACCAGCTTTTCTAAAATTCTCGTTCTTCCAACGTTGCTGACTCTTGTACTAAGGTGTCGCAAAAAAGTCTCGTTACATTTACTACAAATTTTTATCTTTCGTTATCCTTTTTTAACCGACTTCAAAAAAAGGAGGAGGTTATAAATTCGACTGTATTTTTTCTTTTTTTTATGTTTGTTACCTCATAACTTTGGACTGGGTGAACCGATTTTGATTATTCTTTTTTTATTTGAAAGCTGGTGCTTCCCATGTGGTCTCATTTCAATGGTCCAGTTCCGACAACGGCATCCAGTGCAAAACCGTATAATTTGCATTAAGTATGTACACGACAAATAGATGAATAACTCAATATCACGCTAACCGATTTCGATGATTCATTTTTTATTGGAAAGGATGTACTTCAAGGGTAGTTTGATGAGAGTTTGGTTAGGTTCTGATTATGGGATCCGTGACAAAGTAAGTAAACTATCAAGAAACGAGCCTACTCCTTTCTTAAGGTCCGGCAACGGATCTGTGTTTCTTCTCGTGTCGCAAATGTCCATGGGCGGCTGTGATCACTTACCATCAGGTGACCCGTATGTTCGTTTGCCACCAATATTATAAAAAAAACTTCTTCAATTCTTAGGAGCCTATTGTGCTTACGTTCGTTGCTATGTTGCAACATGACGCAAGCATTGTAATTACATTACTTAAGGTGTATTATATGAGAAGCGATGGTAGCCGAGTTGGTGGTAGAAACTATCGCGGATTACTGAAAAGGTTGCGTTCGTACCAAACGTTACTTATTGTACAACCAATTGAAACCATATCGCATACCATACCGATAGATACCATACCGCAAAAATGCGCATATTTTAATATACTTAAGGCGGAACGGAGTTCGCGGGCACTGCTAGTAAAATATATTTATGTACACTAAAAATGGAAAAATAAAGTAAATTTTCAAAAAAAAGTATTAACCGACTTCAATATCAATCAAAAACCCATAAGGCACTAAAAAGCGGAAAATAAATAGTTTATCAAATTAACCAAATTAAATAAAACATATGAATATGTGTGCTACCTAGAGATGTACTGGAAGTCGGTACCAACCAAAATTTTTGTATTACAGAGACGCGAGAGTGGACTTAAACTTTGTACCTGTAGATGATATGATTTTCGGTTTGGTTGGCACCGACTTCCAATACATCTCTAGGTAGCACACATATTCATATGTTTTATTTCATTTGGTTAATTTGATAAACTATTTATTTTCCGCTTTTTAGTGCCTTATGGGATTTTGATTGATATTGAAGTCGGTTAATAATTTTTTTGAAAATTTACATTTTTTACGACAAAATGACTGCACTGTGTCTGTTGGTAAGCATAGTACAATCCAAAAACAACGGCCACCACCGAGTGACACATTATCCATCACCAGTCGCAGCTGCCATGCCGGCCTGCGAAAAGCTGGACATGCACAGGCTGATCCCGAAACGCGACCCGCAGAAGCGAATCACTATGACGGGTTTTTTCGCCACATACATGGTGGTTGCAACCCAGTCAGGTTGTAGAACCCTACCACCCCGCTTTCGCCATTGCCTCGTTCGTTATTCAGCAGGGTGCACCACGTGCAGGTGAAGTTGGCTTGGGTGTCTTAAGTCCTAGATGTTATTCGACACCCCTTACATCCCAATATCCTGGAGATCTCCTTAAGTTTTATGTGACAAAAAGTATCCTTTCTTTTTTTTTAATAACGTGGGGAAATCTTTTGTTGATATCCACCCAGGGAGAGAGTGGGTTATGTCTGACTCGCACAGACTAAAACCCCACGGTGTACCGACAGACCGTATTTGTTGGGGCGGCAAGGGATCGTACTAGCTACTCAACCTTGGATAGCCGCCCCAACGGTCTGCCCGGCGGAGGGTGGCCGTCGACAAAAAGTATCCTAGATATAACCTTGTAATATGAGAAATCACTGTGTCAAGTTTCGTCAAAATTGGCTTAGTACTTTCATACGTGTTCACAGGGACAGACAGACTAAAATCATAAAAAGATTATTTTTGGCTTCTACATCGATAACTAAGTCTACCCCGGTCAAAATTTTCAAAAAATATTTAGTGTGCAGATTTGGCTTTGTTACAGTTTTTTTATAGTATAAGTATATTATTAAGTATTTACACATTATAAAATATATAGCGCTATTTAATTTTTTAGGTTTATATACGATCTTATATAACTTAAAGAAATTAAGTCATCAGTTACGATGAGTTTAATCGTTGATTCGGAAAATATTATTCTATATGTAAATTGTACGTAAAAGAATGGGCTTTTATTACTTTGGTAATATGTGGTGTAAAAATAACCTTGTGTGCCACGGTAGATCAATTAATGAAATTAGATATGCCATCATTAGGGTACACAGAAAGATACCAATCTGATAATTATATGTAAATCGTATCCAAATTAAAGGAATAGTGAAAAGGAATATTCAATGTTCCAATGTTCTTTGCTTCCGCAAGAATTCCTTTCATTCATAATGAACTGATTATAGATAGAATTTTATGTTATAAGTATGCGAGTAGAATAGCAAAGAACATTAAATAACTTCATCTCATTAACGCGTACGCTTTTTAATGAGACTCATCTTCACTTATATCATACCGGCTATGAGCACAGTACATAATGTAGAACTAAAGAGATAATTACTGCGAGTACTAAGTGATACTAGGTCATTTGCTCTTGGCATTTAAAATTAAAAGGTGCGTTGGAATTTTTCGCACGCATACAATTTAGCTCGCACTATTGACTCCACTCTAAAATAATTGTTGTATTTAAAACGGTTTTTAGTGATAAATTGTAACGTATTACAATTCTTCGAAGATAATTAAAGTTTCTACTAGTATTATAAATTGGAAATCCATGGTTTATTATGAATACCAAACTGATAAAAAGGCCGTATTACCTGTGCAAGATACTGTTACAGTTATTTCGGACGCAAAATAGCTGCGTATCCTCCGCTATCTGTTGGTTTAAAAAATTTGAATAGCATCATGTATTGACTGTATGAGCTTTTTCAACTCAGTCCCAAGCGGTAGCAACCTATTAGTTAGTAACCATCACAAGACTATGCTTTGACTCAGCTGCATATTCTTAGATGTGAATTTGTAGAAAACCAACCAAAAATTTAACTTTTGAAATAACTACTTTAAGTAATGTAGATATTTCGTTAATATTTTCTGTCGCAATAATTCTTACAGTCTGGCAAGAGTATTTCAACTATTTGATATATTTGTGAGATATTTGTATCTCGGTGAATAAAACAATTCTTTGATAGCACCTACTTACTATCAAGTGTAGTACAGTTTGAAGACTTCTTGTCAAAATGTAACTGAAGGAAATAATAGAAATAGCATTTACTTTTAGAGACAAAGATAATTTTAATATATATCTTTCAGCAAAGCATATAAAAATCACAACTATATTGAAAGACGATTTTACAATACGCCAAATTCGGAAATTTTCTGTTAGTGTGATATGCAAAGGCTCAGTAGCTATTTATACAAAGGCTTATTTAATTCCGATAATTAATTACAAGGCTTGACATCGCTCATTTTAATTTACATTCGCGCATGCTCAGAATGAAATTCAATGATAACACGAAGGCAACGTAGAAGACAAAGCCTACACGTAATCTGCAGGCTACAGTTAGAACGGGGCCGCATGCCATTATTGTGATTTAGAATGTGGCTGTTCTCACAATGCGAACCAATAAATTAGATCTCAATCAGGCCGTAACCCCCATTTGTTATTTGCACTTCTCATACGTGAATGGACATTGCACAAATGTCATAAATAAAAAAAGAACTAAGATAAGCTGTCGTTGAACGCCTGGCAGAAAGATATTGAAATAAATTCTTCTTTAAAATAATACTTGAATGTATAAAATAATAATAGATTTACAATAAAACTTTCCATAAGTAAAACGGCTACGGGTGGATGAAATGGTGAAAGGTGTCTGGTGTAGCTTGTGACCAACAAATGCCCTTGAAACTCAAGGAGAAGGTGTATAAAACTCTTATAAGACCAGTCATGTTATACGCATCTGAGTGCTGGGCGACGAAACAGATGGACGAGAGAAAACTACACGTGGCAGAGATGCGAATGTTAAGGTGGATGTGTAGTGTAACTAGAATGGATAAGATTAGGAATGAATATATCAGAGGAAGTTTGAAATTAGCACCAGTGACCGAGAAGTTGAGGAGTAATAGGTTAGCATGGTATGGCCTGTCGTGAGGAGAGATGAAGACCATGTAACTAGAAAAGCTTTGAGTATGATGTTCGATGGATATAAGAGTAGAGGAAGACCGAAAAAGGTATGGATGGTTTGTGTGAAAAATGATATGTGTGTAAAAGGTGTAGATACTGAAATGACATCTGATAGGCGAGAGTGGAAAAGGCAACCATGTTGTGCCGACCCTACTTAGGTGGGATAAGAGTAAGAAGATGATGATGATTAGTAAAACGGCTACATACATTCCAAACTTTAATTTAGTAAATGTTACCAATCAAGTAATTATATCTAATTAGTTTTAATACCGGACGCATAATTCGTATGAACAAATTGGACACGGAATTATCATCAAAAATTTCCAAACAACATAACAGATAACAAACATGTACATAGAATATGACGAGTAGGCTGATAGATGGCGTTGAAAACAAATCTGACGGTTGCGCGTGATTGCAAGTATCCCTAAGCGCGTTATTAATTGTTGCACAACAAAAACATATCTTAGTAATAAATAGTTGTTACTTATTCTTTTACTTCTCATAATAGTAAGAACACGCCTTGAATCATTGCAATTAAGACAGTTTTAACGTGTAAGTAAGTACACATTGGCTATATTTGTTCCATTCTGACCAAGTTAATTTAGGTATAAAATTTAAAAGGAAATATTATTAGTACACTACACCTCATTTGCTCTGAATATTTTTTCATTATTAATAGCTGCCTACAGCTTCATTCACGTGATCTAATTAGTTTTAATACCGGACGCATAATTCGTAAGAACAAATTGGACACGGAATTATCATCAAAAATTTCCAAACAACATAACAGATAACAAACATGTACATAGAATATGGCGAGGAGGCCGATAGATGGCGTTGAAAACAAATCTGACGGTTGCGCGTGATTGCAAGTATCCCTAAGCGCGTTATTAAGTGTTGCACAACAAAAATATATCTTAGTAATAAATAGTTGTTACTTATTCTTTTACTTCTCATAAAGTAAGAGCATGCCTTGAAACATTTCAATTAAAACAATAGTTTCGACGTTTAAGTACACATTAGCTATATTTGTTACATTCTGACCAAATTAATTCAGGTATAAAGTTTAAAAGAAAATATTATTAGTACACTACACCTCATTTGCTCTGAATATTTTTTCATTATTACTAGCTGCCTACAGCTTCATTCACGTGAATATATGCTTTTCATATGCCACGAGGATTGCGTTATTTATATGGAATGAAAGT
This sequence comes from Antheraea pernyi, assembly GCA_015888305.1. Classification (NCBI taxonomy): domain Eukaryota; kingdom Metazoa; phylum Arthropoda; class Insecta; order Lepidoptera; family Saturniidae; genus Antheraea; species Antheraea pernyi. The sequence goes on along the minus strand of MU158877.1, from coordinate 229,632 downwards.
AGGTCGTTTTAAACTTTTTTTTTTTCAGATTTTATTTTTATTGCTTAATGTCTATAGAAAAGCATAATAATATATCTGAGTTGATAGGGTAGAGGGATTCTTGAAATACTTTTATATATAGTAAAAAAATGGTTTTCACAAATTCTTAACCATTTTGAATAAATATTGTACAATAATCAGGTACTTAAAAAATTTATATACTATAAAATATCAATAATACTTTCAGATTCTGCAAAAATATTATAATCTGTAAAACTCATTATAGCTTTACTTAAAGGGAATATAAAAGATCCGTATGCTAATTCTCAAAATCGAACTGAAAAGATTATTCTGTTGTTTGATTATCTACAATTTTTTTATATATTCGTACCTTAACCGTTACTGACTATTAATATAAATATACTTTTCACTTGATATGTTAAAAAAGAATTACAATGTAGTTGTAACAGTGTATGCAAATAAAATTTAGCTCATTAGGCTTTATCAGAATGTTTATAGAGAACATATGATTTTATTTTTATAAATGTGTTCAATGAAAATTGTGAATAGACATCGTGGGACGTGGAGGAGTCAGCGCTAGGGGACAGCTTTCATTGTTTATGCATGAACCTATTATTTACGATTCTTATTTCACCCATCACTATTAAGAATCATTGTAATAAAAAAAAAATGCTTTTCAAAGCTAGAAAACATTTGCCGAACTTAATGAATGCACTCATGCAATTAAACAATAAACACATTTTATTATTAGACAAGTATATGATAATTTCACCTTCTACTAACTCCAAAAATAATTCGATATCTTTTTATTCCCTCTCTTTTATCAAATGATTCTAGAAAATAAGGGAATTTTCAAATATTAAGCAAAATGTCAAGAGGGAAAGCCTGTGTTGACTTTAGAGAGAACTCTCAATGTTATCCCGTGTTTTGCCTTTCTATCACGTTCGGGATTATTGTGTAGATGAGATGATAAAAGACATTGTAAACAATGAAATGCAAATAATAGAATAAACTATTCACTTTCTATTTTGAGCACGGTGTTATTTCTATAACATATCATAATCCAAATGTTGTATATCTATGAGTTGTTAACTTACAAGATGACATCTTTTAATATGTTTTAGAATACTGTTTTATACCTGTACATCAGAAAATTAAAGTAATAAGATTTCAAAAATAAAATCAACAAAAAATAATGTTTAATTCGTTGCATACACAATATTATATACTTTTGTAATAATGAATTGATAAATTAAGGAATATTCAAGTGTATATTTGATTTTTTTTTTAAAGTCTGAGTTATAAAATATTCGAGATATGCTTACAACCGTTAGGTGAATACTGATGAAAACAAACCACACCAAAAGGCATTCAACTAATCTATTTTTCCCTTAGTAATTGTCAACAACAATTATTTGAATCAATAAAGCTTTTAGATTATTTTAAGATACAGGGAACTAAACAATGAACAGAATATGTTATATTCGCTGAGACCGCGAGTTTGTAGACACTTGTTGTAATAAATATTTGAGTTTATTTAAGTTATAGTTCCTATAAATAACAATGGTATAAATAAAGAGAGTATAAATAAAAGAGGTATAATAAAGAGGAATTTCTGTGTGAATCCACTAATCAGAAAATAACGTCGTATAAACAATATTTATCAAATACTTTGACGTCGGAGACAATTTTCAGATAGCCCGCGGCGATACGTGAACAATATATCTGTAAAAAATTATAATCCCAAGAATAACAACGTAATATCACAGATGTTAGCAATAGAATAGATTTAATGTTGTCTTCATAGTACCCTCTATCATTAAAATCTCATATCGTGGTTTATATTTGTCTTGTATTATTCTTATACGTTTTATTCTTAGGCATTTAATGAATTTGACATAAACATTTTTTGTTAGAAGATGAATCTACCTACTAATATAAGTTTACGATAATTTTGTATCGACTTACGCCGGGTGTAAATTAAGTGAACGAAGGCAAATAAGTGGGTATGGACAACTTACCAATCGTGAATGGAGCTCGTTCGCGTTTTTCTATGCTCCAACTACACATATGTATCAAAGCATGAGACCGTTGTTTGCACTGAAACTGCAATTATGTGTAATACATAAATAACGGCAACAACCGCGAGATCTAATGAATCATCGCCAATTGTCGCTATAATTCCAACCTGCAAAACTTTTGTAGCTGAATTTGCAACTATGGTAACGGAGGAAGTGGGAGATGTGGAGGAGGAAACTTCCCGTAGTTTGAGGTTGGACATACTCTTCGCCTTTTTATCCGGAGTCGAGAGCTGTCGGTATCGCTATCGGTTTGTTTCGACATATCCTCATATTCTGACGGTGGGGAGTGCGTACGTCTATCATACTCTTAGTACCCTTTAAGGGCGCTTTCAGTTTAAGCGGTTTGTATCGGACTGCTGCCGTGCGAGAGCAGACGGTTAGGGCATTGCACACGGCCGGTTATGTTTTTCATACAAAGCGTGTCGAGCCGAGAACGGGCGAGTGCAGTCCGACGCACGTCCGTTGGCAGGACGGCAACACCGCGAACGTCATGCAAGAGGCACTTGATTTACTAGAGAGGAGGGCACATTTTGTATTTTGTAAAATAAATAACTTTGCCTACTTTCTTATTATGGATGACACAAAAAGAAAAACATTTATAAACGAAATGCAGATCCGGCCCGCTATATGAAACTCATAATATGACGATTATTTTAATCGTATATAGAAAAAAGTATTTGGAAAGGTATATATGAAACATTTATAACAAACTTTAAAAAATAATTCTAATGAAAAAACAATTTTAATAGAATTCTCCAGTTAAGAGTTTATTTCTGTATTCAAGTATTTTTTAACAAGACCAATACAAACAATAACTCTTCCTCGTCTGAAATCATGACTCAACTGAAGGCAAGTATAATAATAGTAAGTATATGTGGACATCACTAAAATACAGTTGAACTGCAGCCACATAGCACTCCTATTTAGACGATTTAGGTTGTACTGCTATCGTACCGCAGCAGTCCGACACATATCGTCTAAACTGAAAGCGTCCTAAGGCGTTCGGACATATGAGTCGCGATAAATTTCTCAAGCAAAAGACATTTGTCCAAGTCAAATCCAGGTCTTGATGAGACTATTCCGGGGTCTGAGGGGGACAGTAGGGCGGGGTATGAACTACCTCCTTTCCACAGGTGCAAAGGGTGTCCCGATTCCGAACAAAGAGTGCTACGGACAAAGTACAGTATAGAGAACTTAGGTCTCTATTATGTCTGAGGTTGAGAACGCTGACTGGTAAATCAAGTTACACCCAATGGTGGTTGGAAAAAATGGACATGCAGGCGTAATACAAGTAGGGGAGACCGAGGAGGGTTGTAACAATTTTTACATTACCTAACATACTTCAGCCAAACACAGTTATATTCGAATGAACTCTGTACCTCACCAAGACCAATGTTATACACTTTGTAAATTAACTATAAAAACGATTAAAACAACAAAGGCATATAAGAAAAACGATGAAAACTGAAGCAACTCCCCGCGTTACAACTCTCCTAGTGCCGAGGTAAGTTGTAACAGAAGTTGAGATAAGTTGTAACAGTTATGTATTTGGGGATTCAATTCATTACAAACATAACATTGGCTAATAAAAACAGTTTTATAAATCTTTATTATTTATTACGCTATGTCACATAAAATAGTAAGTAACAATAGAAAATGAGTTAGTCGGAGAAACAATTATGACACATATATTGTACTTCATCTCCATTACAAGCTTCATGAGACCATTTCTTGCACTCAATACACTGAACCCACGTTTCATTCGACTTGCTGTTGGAATAAGGCTCAAGACAACATAAGCAATAGCAGTTATTTTCTGCCTCGTGATCTTCGTCGTCGGTTTCACTACTCTTCTTATTCTTTTTTGGTTTCTTTCCTATTGCACTTTTAGACTTCTTCTTTACCTCGCTAAATACTCGCTTCTTAACTGCCTTTACTCTTCTATTGGCTTCTATAACAGCAATTTCTTCCTTAATAGGTGTTGTTACATGTTAACATATACTTACACAGTATATTCTCCTCATCTTCCGAAAATACTGTCGATCTGGGATATCCGACAGATGGAGGCTTATCTGTCAGGTTAGCCTGGAAATCCTTTTTCTTTTTAAGAAATCGATACAGTGAGACATAATTCAAATTATATGAAGACGCAGCAACTCGAAGACTCTGACTTCTTAACGTCACCTCCTCATATGGCTTATCGGTTCGTACATTTCTAAACTAGTCATTTCCCTATTTGTTTTTCGTACATATTTATTCGGTATTCTGAAACAATAAAATAACAACATTCAAATACATTATACAATATTTTAATTACAAAAAGAATACGATTTTTTTCACCTAGGAAAGTAGGAGAGTTGAAACAGACTGTTTCAACTCTCCTAGGTGCATATAAGTCGTGGTTTGGTCAGAATAAGTCTATTAACTTTAAAAACTTAGGGGAATTCTAAAATCTAATATCATGCTATGAAACTTGAATATGTATTTAAGTTATTTGGTCGATTAAATTTTAAATAACTTTGACGTTTTCAATTAAAGTCTCTAAGATAATTAAAACGTAATTATTCAATTTCCGACACGAATATGATATTAACGTGAAATAATGAAACTAAAGGCCACGTAATAAAATTTTACTCTACAAATGAAACCCGTATTTATAATTTCGACTTCAGACATTTTGATTACACTGGCTTCTTAATAAATCTAAATTCGATATAATATGTAATTAAATACATGTTAATTTATATACACATATAAATCAATTTTATAAAGCCCATTGTTGTACGGGTTAATTTCCAAAATGCCTGAACGGATTTTGACGAGAATTTTATAGGCACATAGAAACATTTTCAGACTTTAATACACAGTATCCGGCTTTTGAGATGGCACGCGCACGTCAGGAAGCAGATCGAGATCTAGTTTCTAGTCTGGAGTCTAAGTTTTGTTTCTGTTATGTTTAGCTATCATTGCGATATAAAAAACGCCTTACAAAAACGAAGCAAGCCGATTTTAGTCAAATGTCTTACTCTCCTCAGTGATATTGAAATATTTCAGAGGAAACATAAAAACGGTAAAATGATTATAAGAGTTAAGAATTGTAATGTAACTATGTAATTAATTATGACAAATTACAATTTAAAAAAAAACAACCCACAGTTATCATTACGTAGTATAAAACAAAGTCCCCTACCGCGTCTGTCTGTCTGTCTGTTCGCGATAAATTCAAAAACTACTATACAGATCTTCATGCGGTTACCAGTGGATAAAGTGATTTATGAGGAACATTTTGATATATAATTTGTCTGGGATTTTTTTTATAGTCCAGGCGGGACAACGTCTGCCGTGCCAGCTAGTTTTAAATAAAATACATATAGTTCCCAAGAAATAAAGCCATTGCAATGAAATCAATGTCGCGTGTGCCATCTACCACTATGACCCTGTGAGTTTTAAAGTTCGGCAAATATTTTAAAAGGTATTATATTAATGTATACTCTAAAAATGTTGCAATATCTGCAGTAAGGAATTATGTGTTGCAGACAGAAAAACAGCAAGTATGGCGATAAGTAGAACAAAGTTTCTTCAGGGATATACTTCTGTATCTTAAAATATTGCCGGTAAAAAGGAATGAGCTAAAATCTTTGTGAAACATAAATATAAAAGTTGAAGTAAATTCTTCTACTCGTAGTTAGCACAATTCATGCTTTATGTATTTTCCTGCTTTTAAGAGCATCAGTAACCTCATCTTACGATATCAATTATAGCCTAGATATAATATATTACGCAGTGCTAGACTTTATCTTGTTACTTTTCGACCCACTACTAATACTATTACTACTGAAGTATGAGTAATAATTGAACGCTTTTAGACTATACTAGCTTTGTACGTGACTCCATCCTCGTGAAATTTCAAATATAAACACAGTAATAAATAAAATAATAGGTAAATAGGTGTTTTAAGGCCTAATGTCGACCATTTAATCAGGTCTCGCCCTTTGTGAACATTTTTGTCATTGCTCAGACTCTGAATGTGTAATTATGACTCTCGCGGTACAGCGTGATACTCGAAACAGTTGCGTCCAACCAAGCCGTGCCAAATATCGTCAAAACCTGTTCAACAGTTTTTGTATGAATTTCTTCACTTTCGTGATGGTAGTCTTTATTAGTAAGATATACACATATATAAACGTACGTATATATGTAAAATATATCATATATGTTATACCGGTGCCCGTACAAAAGACAGACAGGCAAAAATGCTAAAATTCATGGGAATGTTTTCTGTCATTGATTCTAAGACCCATTAGAGTATTTTTCTTAAATATATTTCGTCTATTTACCTTTTTATTATATATATATATATATAGATTGATTACTATTCAATATTATTAGGATAGAACATTGTTACAACTGTCTTAATTTACCAAGTAATAAGCAGTTTTGTAATAACCGGTTACTGCGCAATAATCAAAGAAATACATCATTATATTTCTATATTTTTCTTTTGTTTTCTATCTCGGTACTATTATGTAAAGATGTCATTTCAAAACTGTATCTCAAAGTCTTCAAATAACTTAATTGTCCTAAGCAGTAGTTGAAAAGGCACGCTCAGTGATAACTCAGGTATACTGCTCACTGGTGCTGACCGGGCACGGGTGCTTCGGTTGTTACAGCACCGGATAGCTCGCAGGGAGCCGACCACCGTATGTCACGATTGCGGCGTTGAACCAGACACCGCGCAGCCCACACTTTCCAAGTGTGCTGCGTGGGAGGAGTAACGTCGCACTCTGGCTGCGGCAGTAGGACAGGAGCTCTCGCTGCCGAGCGTGATTGTGGTCAGAAGGAAGCCAAGAGGGTCCTCCCTCAAAGTGACCCTCTCCGCTAACGAAGGACAGGCAGGAAGAGACGGCAGTTTGACCGTCACTTCCTTCCACTGTAACCGGACCTAGGGAGGATGGGTAGGGGGACCCATCTTCCCACTGCACAGCTCCGGCGGATGGAAGAGACAGCCGGTGTGTACCCGGCTGTCTCCTAACAGGACGGGGCCCGGAAGCGGCGCTTTCGTTGCTGGGCCAACCGCTGGGGTGGCACGATGAAGTCTATAGAGATCTCGTGCCGCCCCAACTATAGCGGCAGACGTACACCGTGGAATTTTAGTCCGTGCGAGTCGGACATAACCCCCCCTCTCCCCCGGGAGGGTGGCGTATCGATAAGGGATTTCCCCACGTTAAATTAAAAAAAAAGTATACTGCCCACTGTGAAAAATAACAGCAATGTCGAAACTACTTACTGGAACCTTCGACATTACAACATTAGTTTCGTGGACAATTAAATCTAGTAGTTTTAACTGCCTTCGAGTCGGGTCGGTACTTGTACGCTTTTCCTCAGTAGTCAACCAATTAATTAGCTTTCCTTTTCCATTTACAGAGTTAGTGAGGCGAGCAATACAATCAAGTATTTCTTGTTAAAAGTCTTTTTAATTTAGGACTATCACAAGCGAAAAATATTCAATGTAAATATTATGTAATATGTAAAAACATTCACATATTTTTTTATTATATACTAGCTGTTACCCGGAACTTTGTCTGCGTTGTTTATTATTTCAATAATATATTTTACGTACAAAAAAAAAACATAAGTGCCACAATGCTTATCCCACTTCTCCACGAAGAAAAACGCACACATCGTTTCTGAACTCGTAATGCTAAGAAAACCGTAGTTTCTTAAAACTTTATAATTTTGATAATAAAGACCAAGAGTGTAAGAATTGAAACTATTAACTAGCTTAGCAACTAGTTAAAACTAGTTTTTGGGCGATGCGCTCACAACGGCAGACATCTGTCTACCCTCGCAACACATTGTGGCACTGAATTCACTGGCATTCTGGCTGTGGCGGTAGTGGGGATCTGTCGCTGCCGAGTTTGGTTTCAACCATACTTGGCAGACAACAGGTGTGGCGAGCGATGGCTACCTTCTGCGAGGAGACCATATTGCAGAAGGTGGTGGCGGAGAGGGCCCGCGAGGTGGGTCCTCTAAGTGACCCTCGCCACCACCGTAACCGGACCAGGCTTTCCTTTCAGGACCGGATTTCCCCACGTTAATAAAAAGAGGTACATAGCTTAATGAATCCTAAATAGTTACATATTATATAACAAAATCCCTTACCGCGTCTGTCTGTTTGTCTGTTCGCTGTAAGCTCAAAAGCTACCCAACGGATTTTCATGCGGTTTTTCATCATTAGATAGAGTGATTCGTGTGGAAGGTTTAGGTATACAATTTGTCATTTTTTATTAATATCAGGACGTGACAAGGTACGCCTGTTACTCAAAAAGTTCTGGCGACTTCAGACTTGTTAATTATTTCACAAGAAAATAAATGTAAATCTATAATATTCAGGGAGAATGATAGATGAGAACATAATTTTTAAAAACTGATCATATGTTTTCGGGTTTATTTTCTAGAAATAAACAAATTTTCATAATGTTTATAGTAATGGTATGTGTATATATAAATATCGGATATATGGGTATTTTCGACTAAACTTAATATATATAATGGTTTTTGTATTATAAGGGCGGAACAACGTCCACCGCGCCCACTAGGAACATTATAAATGAGAAAGTGAGTATATATGTTTATTGCGCTTACACGTTTTAATAATTTGACCTATCATCGTCAAATTTTACATACACTTTTTCAGTGGTATAGCAAAAGACATAGGACTTTCTATTTAGCAAAAGTATACTGTATATCCAGTCAATAACGCAAGCGAAACTGCGAGCAAAAGTTAGTTCTACAATAATGGATTAATATAATATAACATACTATTTAGTTAACGTTACCTTCATTTCTTACATGGAATTTAACTTAAAATATAATAAATTTAATACAAAAATCTTTTCTACTGTCTGTTGTGTATCTCTACTCTCTATTGTCCTGTGCATTCTATTATATTAGATATTAATCTAAGATGACATTTCTGACAATATCCAGCGACGAAGTTCTCTCGTCGCCAGTAATGTCTTTCATTAGGATTGAATAGATTAAAAGTAGTTAATTTGTTTTTTTTTCCTTAAGATATACAATAAAAGGATAAAAAAGGGTAAGGAGACGAAATCTGTACATTAAATATATTTATGTAGACATACTTTAGAGGGTCTTTTAATAAATGATAGAACCTGTTTCCATGGTTTTTAGAATTTTTGTCTATCTTTATGTGGTTTGTAGGAGCATCACGCAAAAACTACTAGACGGATCTTGATGCAATTTGCACAGTTTGTAAGACAAAATAGTTATAAAAACCATGTTTCCCATGTTATTTATATGGAAAAACTTTAAGTTCAATGGAGAACCTCTTAGAATTGGAATTTTGAGCTCCGCTTTTAATAGGAGCTTTGCTGGGTCGTCTTCTGAGATATTTTGGGCTGAGAGCAAAAAAAAAATATCGTCGTGTTTTTGGCATACCCATTATCCACATGTATTTGGACATTAATATATATAAGTATAATATGTATTTTACTTATAATAAAAAAAAACTAAAGAGATGAAATTGGTACGTTAAAGAAGTTTGAGGAAGATATTCTGATAGCTTTATAACTGGCGGGTAAATACATTCAAATGGTTTCTTCAATTTGTGTTCATTTCTACGCGTATCACATAGAAATTACTCAACTGATTTTGATGAATTTGGTATGGTAATAGTTTATGGAGGGAATGGTGGGTTTAACCGGTAGGTAGTGTGGTCAAGGGTATTATGGATACATGCTCAATCGTGGGATTCAAAGGTAAACAATCGATTGAGCTGGGAAAAAGAAAACATACACACTTATTTGGCTGAGGTGCGGCTTGCGTATCACTGGTATGCTGTTGCGGTGGAAGCACTCTTATTTCATAGTGCTTGATAAAGCGGTATAGCGTCCGTTCACAAAATATACATATATACACACGCGGCGCGTTAACGAAGACTGATCGCGCGTGGCTCGCATGATCACAATGGCGGCACACGATCGCGTGATTATCAGGGCGACGCAGGCGCAGCGCCCTCCGTCTAGCGGTATGTTTAAAGGATTCTAGGCGTGGGACGAAACAGGAGTTGCCCTCGCGGATTAAAACAGAACTAACTGCCTACAAAATAACTACCAGTTTATATACTGTTGAAATATACAAAACAACACATTAACGTATCTATTATAATTACATATGTATATCTATACATTTTTTATTTATAAAGGGCAACAAACAATTGTACTCAAAAATACATGTAAGCAGTATTACATTTAAAAAAAACATAGTTCTTAGAGAACAATCCGCTCCGCCGCCCACGGATTAAGCATACAATTTTTTTAATTTTTGGGCAGTTAATAAAATCAAATAAACGATTGATAATTAACTAGTAAGATTAAACTTAAAATACAGTACGAATTTAAAATAAAATGAAATACAATAAAACAAGTTAAAAAGCAATAAACAATACATATATATATAAACAGTGAGAAGTTTAATTTACAAGTTAATACAACAACTGCGGTACTTTTTTGACAATTGTCGTATGAATTATTTAAATTTCATAAATTGTAAATTGAAATTATTCTCATTAGTTTGATTTTCACATGGATTGGCACTCCGAACAATATACAGTTTATTAATTAATCATCATATGATGGGCTGCCCAATATCAATCTATATTATAATAAAACTGTAGCAGGGCCAAATCTGTACATTAAATATTTTTTGAAAATTTTGATGGGGGTAGGCTTTGTTGTCGATATAGAAGCCAAAAGTAACCCTTTTAAAATTTTTGTTTACATACACTTTTTCAGTGGTATAGCAAAAGACATAGGACTTTCCATTTAGCAAAAGTATACTGTATATCCAGTCAATAACGCAAGCGAAACTGCGAGCAAAAGTTAGTTCTACAATGATGGATTAATATAATATAATATACTATTAAGTTAACGTTACCTTCATTTCTTACATGGAATTTAACTTAAAATATAATAAATTTAATACAAAAATCTTTTCTACTGTCTGTTATGTATCTCTACTCTCTATTGTCCTGTGCATTCTATTATATTCGATATTAATCTAAGATGACATTTCTGACAATATCTAGCGACGAAGTTCTCTCGTCGTCAGTAATGTCTTTCATTAGGATTGAATAGAACAAAAGTAGTTAATTTGTTATTTTTTCCGTAAGATATACAATAAAAGGATAGCTATATAATAAAAGGGTAAGGAGACGAAATCTGTACATTAAATATATTTATGTAGACATACTTTAGAGGGTCATTGAATCAAAGATAGAACATATTTCCATGGTTTTTAGAATTTTTGTCCATCTTTATGCCGTTTGCACGAGCATCACGCAAAAACTACTGGACGGGTCTTAGTGCTATTTGATATGGTAGTAGTTTAAATACCGGTATAATATATAAGATATGTATAAATATGACTAAGTAGTATGTTAATTTTATAGTTTAATTCTACCAAACAACTTATTCACCTAATTCTGTTGCAAGTTTGTATGTGTTAACAAATTTGCACCAAACTTTTTGGTTAATTATCGATATTTCAGTTCGTAAAAGCAAAAATTTGAAAAAAATAATATACATGAGCCTGTAGCTTTGTTGTTATTGATGATATTAAAAAAATGACAAATTTAAAATTACTAAAAATTTGCCATTTGGCATTTTTGTCTACTTACAGTTTAGCTAAAACAAGCAAACAACTGGAAATTTGAATTTTGAAGCTGTATAAGAAATCAAATATTGAAAATAGAAATCAATCGACTCAACAGAATTTTTTGTAACAAATTAATAATAAAATTGGTACTTACATTTGTTTAAAAAAATTTTTTATCACAGTTTGCAGGACAAAAATACAATAAAAACCATATTTTTATAAGTAAAAACTTTAAGTTCGATGGAGAACTTCTTAGAATTGGAATTTTGAGCTCCGCTTTTAACAGGAACTTTGTTGGGACGTCTTCTGAGATATTTTGGGCTGAGAGCAAAAAAAAGATGATCGTCGTTTTTTTGGCATACCCATTATCGGCATTAACATGTATATTATATTTTACTTATAACTAGCCAACCCGCGCCCACTTCGTTGGGCGGTAATAGGCATTATCAAGCTACAACTTTTCTCTAGAACTCGATCGTATATCTCTCATAGTTAAGGCAGCGTTCGTAAGAAACGTTTTCGTTCGACCATTTTTTCTCCGACTCCCCAAATATTACCCCTACAACCTCACAAACTTTACCTCTTTATAATATTATTATAGATAATATGATTAGTTAATAGCTTCCGCCTGCGACTTCGTATGCGTGGAATAGTTATTTTGGGCTAAGATGCAGTGGAATCTTTCAGAAGCAAAAAAAGGTCCGATTTTGAAACATTTTTCATTGTTGCTCCGCTCCTGTTGGTCTTAGCGTGATAATGTATATCCTATGACACTCACAAATAACGTTTCTTTATATTGGTAAAAGACTTTTTAAAATCGGTTCAGTAGTTCCTGTGATTACCCCTTACAACATCACAACGTCACAAACTCACAAACTTTACCTCTTTATAATATTAGTATAATAGTTTATTGAGGGAATGGTGGCTTGAACCGATAGGTAGTGTGCTCAAAGGTATTATGGATACATGCTCAATCGCGGGATTCAATGGTATACAATCGATTGAGCTGGGAAAAATAAAACATACACACTTACTTGGTAGAGGTGCGGCTTGCGTATCACTGGTATGCTGCTGCGGTGGAAGCACTCTTATTTCATAGCGCCTCATAAAACGGTATAGCATCCTTTCACAAAATATACATATTCTCACTTGCGGCGTGGGTTGTGTTAGTTCACGGCACCGAGCGTTCACGTGTCACACGCGGCGCGTTGACGAAGACTGATCGCGCGTGGCTCACATGATCACAATGGCGGTACTCGATCGCGTGATTATCAGGGCGACGCAGGCGCAGCGCCCTCCGTCTAGCGGTATGTTTAAAGGATTCTAGGCGTGAGAGGAAACAGGAGTTTCCCTCGCGGATTAAAACAAAACTAACTGCCTACAAAATAACTACCAGTTTATATACTGTTAAAACATGCAGAACAACACATTAACGCACGTAGTATAATTACATATGTATATCTATACATTTTTTATTTATAAAGGGCAACAAACAATTGTACTCAAAATACATGTAAGCAGTATTACATTAAAAATAACACATAGTTCTTAGAGAACAATCCACTCCGCCGCCCACGGATTAAGTAAACAATTTCTTAAATTTTTTGGGCAGTTAATAAAATCAAATAAACGATTGATAATGAACTAGTAAGATTAAACTTAAAATACAGTACTAAGTTAAAATAAAATGAAATAAAACGCCTACAAAAAAGGGAAAGGAACTACGTTCCAACTGGAGGTCCATGGACCTCTCAAGCTTTTTTTACATTACTGCCAATATACGTAGGTTAGTTTTTATTTTAATTGAACCCGGTAGATGATGTTACGAACGGGTTGTAGGCTTATTGGGATAGAAGTTACTGGGACAACGTACTGGGACGACATTTATCGGCAATATATGTAGGTTTTTTGTTATCTTAATTGGACCTGGTAGGTGATGCTGCGAACGGGTTCAAAGCATATTTTAAAATATTTCTCACATACCAACTGGGTATATGTTTGAGTGAGTCCCTGGATAGTTGGGATTCATAATTTGAAACAGTAGGTATCGCTGCAATCGGGTTTTGAGATGTATTTAGATTTTTCGCGTTTAAAAGTACAATCGAAACCGATAATAACCGATTTGGTGCAGACGAAGTCGCACGGGTCAGCTAGTACAAAATATGAATATTAGATGTCACAGGCCGCTATACTACTACGCGTCGCTAGTCTGATGTGAACGCAATACGGTCGGTCACGCTTTATAAGCATTTCACTCAGGCGAAACCAAAAATACCGCTCAACGTGTCTAAAGAAACTTTCACTTCAAAAAATAAACAAAGAATAAAAAAATTCAAGAACGAAATTAAGACGAATGACAACAAAATATTACCCAAATATACGTATACCTTTATAACGTACGTTTTGAATTATTAACGTCGTTAACGTATTAAGATCGTCTGCCGGCCTTGTCGTCGCTCAATCAGTTTTGACAGGAATCAGACGTTTGATTTTCGTCTTACTCATCTTACCCTTGGGATAAAAGAGGTTACGAATAAGATTAAATGATTTACTTGCCTAACATAATGTATCGAAGACCAGGTGTTTTTGTGGGTGGTAGAGCCACGCTGAAGCTATTACTAGTTTCAATATCAATGGGTCGGTTCGCGCCGGGGTAGTACCACTCTCTTATAGAAAACCGATGTAAAGTAACACTGCTTGCATGCATTGTTGCGTTTCGTTCGGTCAGTGGGAGCGCCGGAAGCCCACTTCTCTTTCCCCCCTCCCCACAAACACAGGCATGCAACGCACTTGCAACTCTCCTGATGTTGCAAAAGTCTATGGACGGTGGTGATCACTTAACATCAGGAGACCCACCTGTTCATTTGCCTCCTACGACATAAAAAATAGTAACTAAAAAAAATTAATTCGATAGATAGCAACATAAAATACAAACCTTCAAGTAACTTTCTACAGCGTACAGTATCTTATCATAGAGCAGCTTATCATATCTTATTATGGTTTTACTAGTATTCACTCGCGGCTTCGCTTTAGTTAGTGTTGATGTAAACTACTCAAAAATATATTAAAAAAAAAAAACAAAAATCAATTAATTTACAAGAAAATCTGTTTATGAAAGAGGTGGACTTAGGAGGACTTATTGAGGTGGTAGAGCCACGCTGAAGCTATTACTGATTTCAGCATGTATGGGTTGGCTCGCTCGGGGTAGTGCCACCCTCTCACAGAAAACCGACGTGAAGTAGCAATGCTTGCATTGTTGCGTTTCGTTTGGTCAGTGAGAGTACCAGATACCCACCTCCCCACCCCCATCCTCTTCCCCTTCACCAAACATAGGCTGGCAACGCTTTAGCGACTCCCCTAGTGTTGTTAGTGTCTATGGACGGTGGTCACTTAACATCAGGTGACCCGCCTGTTAGTAGTAGTTGTATAGATAGCACTATAGGTTAGAAAAAATAAAAAAAATTTTTTTTTTTTCGTACTGACTACACTATTGGCATATTAAGCTTCACTGGACTACCTTAACAAAACAATTTACAAGAAAATCTGTTTATGAAAGAGGTGGACTTAGGAGGACTTATTGAGGTGGTAGAGCCACGCTGAAGCTATTACTGATTTCAGCATGAATGGGTCGGCTCGCTCGGGGTAGTGCCACCCTCTCACAGAAAACCGACGTGAAGTAGCAATGCTTGGACGGTGGTCACTTAACATCAGGTGACCCGCCTGTTAGTAGTAGTTGTATAGATAGCACTATAGGTTAGAAAAAATAAAAAAAGTTATTTTTTTCGTACTGACTACACTATTGGCATATTAAGCTTCACTGGACTACCTTAACAAAATGGCTTAATGTATAGTTTTTATATAATATCCAACGACAGATGTCTTAAATAACAACGCTTAGTAACAAAACCGTTGCCATAACATAATAAACACAAGATAATATTAACTTCGATTTAAGATGAGATAGATTTGAAGAAAAATATGTTTATTTGTTAAATTACACCAGCCATAATTATATACGTCAAGTATGAATAGACAACAACTGCAATATTTGGTACTTAATAACAAAAGTGCTCTGGAGAAATAATTAACAATATTAATGCCCGGTTTCTGCGGTACTTTAATTGAAGTTTATCTGCTTATAGCGTTATCGGTTTGATAACTTGTCAAATTGCGTTACAGAACACACAGTCATACGACAAATGTCAGTAAAACTCAACGGGCCATTTGACATTTTATCTTATGGATAACTTTAGTGAGTCAATAACTATTGGTAGTTTACCCGAATATTTCAGAAACCAGGAATAAGTCTATAACAAATATGAATGCATTTGGACACATGTAAAATAATGAGGTATAGAACAAATGTTTGCATTCCTGAAAACAGAGCCAGATCTAAGCAGTCTGGTGAGTTTCCGTTACAAGAAATTGAATCACATTGATATAAAATTTAAAGGAAATTAATCTTTATATATAAATTTCTTCTGTACGTATGTATGTCACTGAAGTCATCCTAAAGGGCTGGACCGCTTTTGATGAAATTTAGTGTGCGTGTTCCAGTGGATCCGAGTATGGTTTAGATTCACAATTGGACCCGGTAGATGGCGCTGCTGTTGAATTTTAGGATTTTTTTAAATATCAACGAGCGGGCCCGGCAGACGTTGTCCCGCCCTGATTATAAAAAAATCCTCGACTAAAACCAAAATGTTCCTCATGAACCACTTTATCTACTAGTGGAAACCGCTTGAAAGTCCGTTCAGTAGTTTTTGAGTTTATTGTGAACAGACAGACAGACAGACGCGGTAGGGGACTTTGTTTTATACTATGTAATAAAATAAATAATAATAATGATGCAGGACAACGCCGCCGGGACCGCTAGTATAGTTATAGTACAAATCAAATTTAAGATTTATTTATCTAGTTCAAGCGACCCGCCCCGGTACAGGCGCCATGTACTAATTAATATAGCATCATAAGTTTTAAGCGATTTATTGTAACTATGTTATATAAAAGGTATGATCAACATTAAATGCTCAATGGAATAAAAAGTATTTTTTAATACTATGTAAAAGATAAAAAATGTTAGTATGAGTTATTTTTATCTATATATTATGTTACCTATCTGTAGCTATTTTTAAGACAAAAATTCCTAGTATATTATTTTCGTGTATCACATACAGTTTTACCGACATTATAAGTATAAGCACCAAAAAATATCGAGTATTCCTAGACTTCTATAGACAAAATATGCTTGTATATACATATAAACCATCCAGAAGTAATTATGTAAAGTTATAATCTTGAAGTGGTGTAAGGGGTGTAATGCGCATGCGTCGATAAGATAACATTGTTTACAAATAAATTTAGTAAGCAAAGTATATTTTAACTTCCATTTTTTACGCTTTGCCTCTTTATTAAGGTAGTAAACATAAAAACTATTATGGACTATATATTATGGATATATTATGGATTATATTCTTATGGACTATATAAGTGAACACAAAGAACAACAATACTACAAAAAAATATGTACCAATTTAGTAATTACCTAATTATATCAAATGTAACTCCGTGTAAAAGGAGTAACCATACCAACATTTGCCTCCTAAAACATTCTAGTTCGTTAAATAAACTAAACTTTTCAACGGTAAAAGACACAAGTAGACAGTGTTGAATAGTATCAGTGGCTTAAAAGGTATAATGTCAAACCACAAATGCAGGTGCCACTACTTTGGCAGCACTGCGAAAGATTATTAGCTAAAAGAGACCCTAAACGTATCGGAATAAAGTTTCCTTTTAAAATTGTAACAGTAAAAACGATTGCTTTCATTTTGTATATACTTTAATCACTCTTAAATAAACCATGGTACTAAACAGGTTTTCGAGTTGAATCTGCTCTTGACTCAAAGAGTAACTATCGACCACTGGAAATTAGAGATTCTAAAAGAAGTTAATGTATGGTTTGAAAAGGTACAAATGTTGTGAAGTGTCTAGATGAACATTAAATCTAACGTTCTGTAGAACTTAGAATGAACATGGCATTCTGATATATATAGGCAATTACATGTCAGCTACATTTAGAACAGTGGCACAACTTTAGTGTGGCCGGTCTATTAGATTATACAACATTCTAATGATTTAACATAGAACAAACCGTAGTAATTTGAAGCGAAGATGGCTCAGTTGTTAGCATATTTAGACACAGCGTCGATCGACGTAAGTTCGAAACCTTGTTACTGAGCTGAAACTTTTGGTGAAGGAAAACATCGTAAGTAAAAGTAAGTAGTTGGGATTTTTTTTAATCCGCCTAGTTGCCAACTACCCTCAACCTTAAACTCTGTCGCAAAGCACCCGTTGGTGTATTTCGAAAGGTACTCGTAACAGACAGTCCCCCTCCAAGCTTGGCATGTTTACCTCCCTAGGCTATATTCGCATCTAACTGCTTTAACTTGAGATGAGATTATAAAAATGAAACATAATTAGTTTATTATTTATCTTCTTTTGCAGAATTATTAGCAGAAACAAAAAACATATCATGTTTTCTGAAGTTATAATTATTTTGGCGCTTGAGGGAAAAATGATGGGAGTAAATTGTTACGACGCGCGCGCACACCGTCATGAAAAACCGACACCCTGAAGTTGCCTATAGTCAACATTTTGTTTCTTTGTATTTCTTTATATTAAAACTATCAATGCATTAAATACCTTTTTTCTAGTGTTAGTGTCGTTTTTTCTACAAACGTAGAATAAGGAGAAAGATAAAATTTTTGAAAAGATTTTTTCTTGTTACGCCAAAGAAGTATAACTTCTAACGCGTGTACATACAGTACACACATACTTTTTTTTTAACTTAAATATAAATATGAGGACATCATTTCACTCTCGTCTGTTTCATTTCAAAGCTATGCTTTAGCTTGTATTGTGAAAAGAATAGTCCGGTGAAGCTGTAAAGACCCTGCCGGGTCAATAGCGTAGTAGGTTCGAGAAAAAAAAAAGTGAAAAGTAAACTGTTGTTAATTAATTTACATTATTATGGAGAAATAAAAACAGTAAATGTATTAACAAATCATCGATTTATATGCAATAAAGACAATGTTTAATTAATGCCTTAATAAAACTGTGCGGTTCGTTTGTATACAGAACACAAATGAGAAGTGACGTGATAAATAGTCGTCAACAGTTCGCATATCCGTGAGTTCCCGGCTTGATGAACAGTCGTCGCTTATATTACTTCTGTCTGTATGCGCCAGCCAATCTGTGACATTTGGGAGAGCGTAAAAAGTTGTGGGCTATCCTTTATATGGCACCAAATTGCGCTGATCTATATACTTTGTATAATATACGTTTGTTTTCTTTTTCTTCGAATATAAATATATTAGACAGCTGAACCTTTTTCCTACAGTTTTCACTGTCGTATCGTTTTTCTATTAGACTTTGATTGGGTCTGCTGATTTTATAAGATTCAGATCTCAAAATGGCTAATCTTGCTTTTAAATTATAATTTTGCATTACATAATTTGATATTGTTCATATTTTTTACAATTTTGTAATAAATACGGTATTTGTTTAATACTTATGCTATCAATAGTCTACTGACCAGTGCATCATCAGGTTTATATTTCTTTCTATGGAACTTAAATCCCTATGATCTAGAGGTTATTAAACAAAGGATCTATCCTTGTGAACCTCTTTAGATTCTTTTAGTTTTCTTAAGTTTTTATCTGTAGGCGTTTCAGATATTAATTATAACAACCATTGGTATTTCTTTATGATATTTTGATAAATACCCATTGATTACCCGGGGTAATAATACACACACATGTATACATTTCTGCTGGAATCATCAGCATTTACTAATACAATAAAATGTACCTCAGAAACAAACAAATTAATTGTATCCATTTTACATAATTTATTTTAAAGCACTTTAGGTAACTGTATCGAAGAAAGGAAACTATAACTATTTAATTATTTTTTTTATGTCAAAAGCAGGCAAACGAACAGATGGGTCACCTGATGTTAAGTGATCACCACCGTCCATGGACACTAACAACACCAGAGGAGTCGCAAGTGCGTTGCAACCCTTTGGGGGTAGGGAAATAGGGGAGGGAGAGGAGAGAAGGGAGGGGAGGTGGGCCTCTAGGGAAAGGAGAAAGGGGAAGGGAAAGGGGGGAAGGAGGTGGGCCTCCGGCACTCTCACTGACCGAACGAAACGCAACAATGCAACCACTGTTACTTCACGTCGGTGTTCTGTGAGAGGGTGGTACTACCCCGGGCGGGCCGACCCATTCATGCTGAAACTAATAATAGCTCCAACGTGGCTCTTCCACCTTCTAAATATGTCTTGTATATATATTTTTAATAAATTAGATGCAGTTATCTATTATTATATATTTTACAAATTATTTTATACCAAATTCAATACGTTATGCATTTTCTCTTAATTCATAGTGCGAGTTTCCACTCATAGCTTCGTGTGCGTGGCTTTTAAGATTTATATAATTATATTTATTGTAATCTAATTTAATATTTTACTGATCTATGTGAACAACGTTGCCCGAAGCTAAAATTGAATAAAGAACACTTATTTATACAGTACGTTAATGGTTGTCTGGTACTAAATTAACAATCCAGTTGTTGAAATTGATTCAGAGGAAGGTCAAAGAAAAATATTATTTTCCTCATGCGCACTCCGTCATTCCCTTCTGTCAATTTAGCGTTCGAATTTCGAAAAATCCCTTCTTAAACTATACCTACAATATTCTCCGAATTTGAAATTTATATCTTTAGCACTTTAAGTTGGAGATAGGATATTAATATACATGTGAAAAGTAGATGTTCTCGTCTAGTTCAAGCATATCTTATATATCCTTCGGGACAACAAATCACTGTTAACTACTCAAGCGCTCGCATGATGTGGATTCGTAATTAATATACATACCCGTTACTTATTAGATACGTGAAACAACATTAAACGTTTTTGTTGTAAGTTGGTTGAAGCTGTTTATTTTATTACTGCTTCCCGTTTTTCTTTAATGAACTTCTTAAGTGTGTTTATGTAACTTTTAAGTCTCTCCATCCTGATAAAGTTAAACCTATTTAAAACTAACCTACTTAAACACACCGCTGAGGCGTTGCATAACGTAAGCAAGATTTTTAAAGCTATACTTCTATACGGAAAAATGGTTAGAGTAAATTTTTACGATGCGTGCGCACACCGTCATGAAAACACAACACCCTGAAGTTAACTATAGTCAACATTTTAGTTTTCTCGATAAACTTATAATAAATTTTTATCTTGTTACGCCAAAGAACTATAACTTCTAACGCGTGTATATACATAAGTACGCTCACACTTTTTTTTTGTAAATGTCACCCCTAGTGGCTCATTAGACATTGTCGTTGGAAAATCCCATAGTCTGTATACGTGTACCTCATACATGTACTGTAGTAAAATAGAAAGGTGTATGCGCGCGCACACCGTCACGAAAAACTGACACCCTGAAGTTAGCTATGTTGAGAGTAAGTTTTTACAATGCGCGCACACACCGTCACGAAAAACCGACAGCCTAAAGTTAGCTATAGTAAACATTATAGTTTTCTCAATAAATTAATAACAGATTTTTATATTGTGTGTACCGTAAGCAAGATTTTTAAAGCTATACTTCTATACGGAAAAATGGTTAGAGTAAATTTTTACGATGCGTGCGCACACCGTCATGAAAACACAACACCCTGAAGTTAACTATAGTCAACATTTTAGTTTTCTCGATAAACTTATAATAAATTTTTATCTTGTTACGCCAAAGAACTATAACTTCTAACGCGTGTATATACATAAGTACGCTCACACTTTTTTTTTGTAAATGTCACCCCTAGTGGCTCATTAGACATTGTCGTTGGAAAATCCCATAGTCTGTATACGTGTACCTCATACATGTACTGTAGTAAAATAGAAAGGTGTTGGTAAAAGTAAGTTATTAATTCACAATATCACCATCATTCCAATTACTGATCATTATATAAACAGCAATTGGAGTCAATTAGGTCCAATTGACTAATTGAATTAATGCCAAATACCAAAGCACTTTCGTTCCGTCAAAGAGATCCAAAGCAAATAACGGATTGATTTATTTTGAATTACTTCTTCATTATGTCATTGACGGAGCTCTGTCTCGCGTACATTATTATATTTATATTTTATACCTTTTTGGAGTGAAAACTTCTTTAGCCGTGTTGGCGTGTTGAGCGTACATTCTTATATTTATATTTTATACCTTTTTGGAGTCAAAACTTCTTTAGGCGTGTTAAGCTGCTTATTTGACAGGAGATTAATTTATAATTTCGCCTCATGACATGCTAGTAAGCGTGACCAGTCGCTCAAGGCCTGTGTACCTGTAATATTGATATTTTGCAATTCATCATACGTTTTATTGACTAATAGACTTTATAAAAATGTATATAGTTATTGCTCCAAGTGCCAATAGATATGAATACCACACTAATGTTAATAATTTCAATAAACTAATTCTGAAATTTAAATATCGTCATTCACACTACAATTAATTTAAAAATTCAAAAGAAAACACAGTTATTTTATTGTTTTGAGTTTTCAATATGTCGGCAGTCCCTATGACTGCCTCGACTTTATTTCTTTTAAATTTCATTCTTTGGGACTATATACACGACTACAAATAAATACCGCATTGCAATGAGCTAAGTCTCATCAATGCCTCGGAAAATTTACTAGTGTGCGTAAAGGCATCGTTGTACACTATAGTCAACTACATTTGTATACCGTTTAGGGATGCCGAGTTAAAATAATTCACTTTAAAATTGGAGGATTTAATGTCTAAAAAATTAAAGATATTCCGATTGTGATTGTTGCCGTTTTAATGTTGCAGTTTTTGCCAAATTCTCTGTTATTGCTAAGTACGCAGTACAAACGCATTAAAAAAAAAGTGTGTGTCTACTTATGTACACGCGTTAGAAGTTATACTTCTTTGGCGTAACAAGAGAATCTTTTCAATAAATTTGTTTTTCGCCTTATTATTTGTTTGTAGAAAAAACGACACTAACAATAAAAAAAAGGTATTTAATTGAAAGTTTTAATACAAAGAAATACAAACAACAAATAAAAAGAAACAAAATGTTGACTATAGCTAACTTCGTGTGCGCGCGCATCGTAATAACTTCAGTGTGTCGGTTTTTCGAGACGGTGTGCGCGCTCATCGTAAAAATTTACTGTCATCATTTTTCCCTGACGCGCCAAAAGAAGTATAACTTCGAATACTTTGATCAAACTCTTGTGCATGAAATCTGAACCAATATTTGTATGTACAGTTCAATAGAATATTTCTCATGGTAATTATGTATTGTAACTATACTAAACAATCATCTGTAGGAAGTGTAACGCGATTATAATGGCTACACTGTCAAAAAATGGTATATTCAAAAATCATACTTATACACATAAATTTAAGTAACTTATACGTATGAAATGACAATAAAATTTATGTAATGTAATTTTCCTGTAATTTTTTTCTTAGTAGTTATTACAAAGTTTCCCTGCATAAAACGTAATTTTAATTATAATTGCAGGAACAAAAATACGTTAATACTCTTTAAAGCACTAAGCATACTGACAGCGGTTCGCTGCGAGTAATATTGTTTTGTATTCTCTGACACGGCATGGTTTTGACATGCAGGCTAAGAACCTAGTCGTGTATTTAATCAAAGTTTATTCTGTTTCGTTATAAGTATACTGAGAAATAAACAATTTGTAATCTGTCGGCTATTGTATTACTATTAACGAAGCTAACTGACGAAACAACACATTTCTTTCCAACAAGCTACACTAATAAATCTTAATAAACTCAATATGTGAATGTGGGCCAGACGAAGGCACTCTAGAACACATCTCCTTCAATTGTCCTAATCTAGTATATTCCTTGTATGATATTTCGCCTGACAGTATATACCCCGTCCTTCTGATTCTAAATCTTTGCTTTTATATGTGTTTTGTCCGTTTATCTTTTTTTTTATGTCATAAGTGGCAAACGAACATGTGGGTCCCCTGCTGTTAAGTGATCACCACCGTCCATGGACACTTCCTTGTATGATATTTTGCCTGACAGTATACCCCGTCCTTCTGATTCTAAATCTTTGCTTTTATATGTGTTTTGTCCGTTTATCTTTTTTTTTATGTCATAAGTGGCAAACGAACATGTGGGTCACCTGCTGTTAAGTAATCACCACCGTCCATGGACACTAACAACACCAGAGGAGTCGCAAGTGCGTTGCCACCCTTTGGGGGAAGGGATTAGCGGAGGGAGAGGGAGAGGAGAAGCGGGGAGGGGAGGTGGGCCTCCGGCGCTCTCGCTGACCGAATGAAACGCAACAATGCAAGCACTGTTACTTCACGTCGGTTTTCTATGAGAGGGTGGTACTACCCCGGACGAGCCGACCCATTCATGCTGAAACCAGTAATAGTTTCAGCGTGGCTCTATACTTTGGGCAATTTTATAACTAGTAACAAAATTAAACTTTAACTTTACTAACACTAATTATTATGTAAATTTACATTTATTTATTTAAGCATGATATCTATTGTATTTGTCCTTGGGTATATTACACTAGCCTGATCTGGAAGAGCAAAATTATACAATTAATATTTAATACTACCCATAAAGTCACTGTACACACACAGTACAAGACACGGGCAGAATTCGTATCTACGAGACGCCATTATATAAATGTTGAAGTTGAAATCCAAAAAAAAACTTCCATTACAATATAGGACAAACTAAAAATCCATTTGACGAGACCGACTAAGTATCCAGAAGCCTGATTAAATGAAGTGGATGAGCATGTTTCCCGGCAATACAAAGCTGCGTTATTGCCTGAGTAGTCATCGCCACACAGCAATCAAGCAGGCTAACTATTGAGTGAGTCGAGTAAGCCAGCCGACAGCGATCCCAGCATAAATTGTGTTTATGCGGGCTTGAAGTGTGCTGAAGAGTCATGTGTTTCAGTTTAAGTGTGTTCCTTAAATGTTGAACACAGACTTACCCCGCGTTATATTCCTTTTAATGAAGGAGGTTCAATTTATTTTATTATCTACGTTTTAGATAACGGAGTATTTATATGACCAATTGATTAATTGTATAGTGAATTTTGTACTTACTTAAAAATATGGGATATGTTAAAAATAGAATGCCTATATTCACTATAGTTTATAATCATTGTTATCTATGTAGTACAATCACTTTGTGAAGCTATTAATTGGGTGAAACATTTTAGAAAGTTTTATTTATTTGATTGGCTTGACGCGAATTTTGCCTCTGACCATTTTTTCTCGCTATAGAAGGGAGAGGTAAAAATCAATTTCAGATATGATTAGATGTCACACACCAATTCTCTACACGACCTTATCGAATATATTTGTATTAATGATTTTATTTACTTTTTATGATTACATATTTGAGATAAGAAAAAGGGGAGATTAAATAAAAATGATATATTTATTTCGCTAGTAATAATGTGTAAGACTTAACTATTTTAATTAACACATAATTATGGGTAGTGTTCAAAACAGAATGAAACTATTAGATGTTGTGTTGAGATAATAACATTTTCAACTTTACGGCAGTTACTGTTATTATGATATCTTTTTTTAACGAAATAAAAAACGTTAACGTAAGTATACCAAATAATAACGTACTTGCACTAGACTTCTTCAAACTCGCACCTTCCACCGCTGGCTATTTACTTTTTATGATTACATATTTGAGATAAGAAAAAGGGGAGATTAAATAAAAATGATATATTTATTACGTTAGTAATAATGTGTAAGACTTAACTATTTTAATTAACACATAATTATGGGTAGTGTTCAAAACAGATAGAAACTATTAGATGTTGTTTTGAGATAATAACATTTTCAACTTTACTCCAGTTACTATTATTATGATATCTTTTTTTAACTAAATAAAAAACGTTAACGTAAGTATACCAAATAATAACGTACTTGCACTAGACTTCTTCAAACTCGCACCTTCCACCGCTGGCAGTCTGCTCACCAGCACATCTTAGAAGCTCGCAAAATACGCGTACGCTAGCTTTGTGAAATGGGTCGCCCAGCACGCTAATAATAACAAATATCAAAAAGAAACAATAGAAGAATAACAACAATGACAACCATGAAATTATTCTGAATACGACTGTAATGCAAGAGACCAGTAAGCATGTAGTGTGTACTCGGACGTAGCACTCACACTAAGAGACGTGGCCCTGGGGCAGTGGAAAGCGTGCAGACAAGCGTTCCACGCCTCGACCTTTTTCTTCTTCCCGATGATACTTACCTAAGTTTGTGTTGTGAGTATCTATACCCAGAGCGGTGAAAAAGATCGACGAGGACTGAATATAGATAGATTGCATCGTTTATCAATAAATTTACCTTTCAAGACTTGTTAAAGTTATACGTATAAGAAGTAGGTACTTTTGGAAAATATTCCTCATGATTTTTACTCTTTCACGGAATCTGTTAGTTGAACGCAAATGGCGTTAACTAATATTGTAACCATTTGAACTGGAAAATATATACTTCAATAATAGAAAATTAACATATCTATTTCCTAGATATGTTTACTCTCGAGAGCTAAACTCGGGAGTCACATATTAGATTTATATAATGGCTTTTAGTTCATAGATATAATATTTAACTAAAGTTTACTGTACACTTCGCTACATAGGGAATTAGTAATGCTTATAAAAGTTAATCAAGCTGAGTAAAATGGTGCCACCAGAGCGCATTTAAGCATAGAATATTAAACTTCTGACATTCATGTTCAATTTACCTTTATATCTAAATATTTATGCTACAATGATCGTATATAACTGGGATAAAACATGTTCACAGATAAGTTAAGTACTTTTTTTTTCCTCGAACTGACTACGCTATTGACCCTGCAGGGTCTTCACAGCTTCACCGGACTATAAGTTAAGTACATAGAAAAATATTTTGCTACCGGTACTATCAGTGGAAAATGTCTCGTAATAAATTCTGTAAAAATAATTACAACACAAAAAAAACAAACCAAAATAAAATATTATGAACTTGTATTTTGTAAACTAATTCATAAAATTCACTCATTTCATCGTGTGACTCTAGTTATAGTTTCAAAAAATAATGATACGCAGCGCGATCAACCAAACAAACAAACCCTCCGCCTTTATAATATTAGTATAGATTATATTAAATTGTTTGTTATTTAACACCACATTTCGACTCCTCATATTAAAACAAATATTGACTTAATAGTAAAACAAGGCCAGAGTGTACACTAGGCGACAAATTAAGAGTTATGTGAAACTGTTGGTACAACGCATGGTACCGGAGTTCTACGATGGGTTAGCCTGCCCAAACGCTTACCTGGCTGCCGTACGTAGCGACGTAATATTCGTACCTTACACAAAGTTTTTGTAAGACTCAGATAATCCCACGTTGATAATGATTTGATCATTCTATAAATAAAACGTGAGCGAAAATGAGTATTTCAATAAGGTATATAACTACAAGTAGACCTCACTCTGAGCCTAAACTAGCATGCTCTAAGTGGCAATAATAGTACATTATGTTCACTCTGCACACCTTAGCGTCTGTTGCATTTACGAAGATTTATTTTTACAATATAATACTGTTATTGCACTACACACGAAAACTTAATACGAAATTACGGTCATAAGAGGAAGAGTTTTTACTGACTATGATTTTTAAACGAAGTACCGTTGTTTATTTTTGATATATTGTGTTTACGTTTCTTTATACATTCTTTCGCTTTAAAATTTCATTTACTGTTTCAAACATGACTATTTTCGTCAACGGTTTTAATAAATTAATAGAAAATAATCTTTGTACTTTATCTATTTAATATATTCCTGAAATGAGCCTCCTTTCCCCCTTTCTCTTCCCTACACCACCCCCATACACAGGCTGGCAACGCACTTGCTACTCCCCTGGTGTTGCTAGTGTCTATGGACGGTGGTGATCACTTAAAATCAGATGAACCACCTGTTTGTTTGCCTTCTACAGACATAAAAAAACAAGTCTATGTTCAAGATAATAAATTATATTTTTTAATCTTTTTTACATTTGATTTTGTATAATGTATATTCAAGTATTTATATGAAGACCGAAGATCATCAGTTAATTCGTTTGTTGGTGGCACCATTATTATTGGACTACTTTTTTAAAAAAACCTTTATTTCATTTACGGCTTTAGCTCGCAAAGAATATGTCAGTGTCTCATCGTACCCTAATCATAGCATATTCACAAACATTCTTGAAATCAATCACAACATTTTATACAATCTTGACTTCTTCACTTGGAAGGGCTATATTGTACTTACTACTTAATAGATGTATCACATATAATTAACATACATCAAAAGTTTAAATATAGTAATATTAAAAAAAAAATTATATGCGTGTTATCTAAACTTTCCTAGTGAATAATCACGCGAGGCGCGAACCTAATTTCCCCTGTACTCAAATACAATCAATAAGCGATATTAATAGCTTTATAAACAGTTTAATTGAGTCATTAATTAAATCTGCTCAGAGTTCATATTAATACAGCAATTTACTGAAAATCTCGGCGCCGCGCCGGTGAAAATCGGTTTTAGATTCACTGTTCTGATTTCATATTTTAAAATAGTAACTTTTTTCTGTTTAATTATTTCCTAAAAGTTGGGTAAGGAATATTTCATACATTTGATGAAGTTATAGGATATTATGAAGCTGAAATATTGCGTTAGAAATAATACGTGATTAAATTCTCCCGATTTTATCACTCGTATCGGAAATTTTGGATTTTTTTTTAAATTACATATTAATAGAATACCTTGCTCCCTGTTCTAACGTTAGTAGACAGATTTATAGCATATTAATTTACAAAACAATTATTATCTAATTAGTTAAAAATGGATGCTCGATGTAGTGGTAAGCCATCTTGTAATGCGTTCCTAGTTAATTGCCACTCTCGAGTTGCAAATGTCTCTCCAGGTTCATTATTGCTACTTTTCTTAAGAGTATGTCCTTCTAGACATTCATATTATTGTCTTAGGGTACTTTGTCACTTGGTATTGGATATAATTGTTATTCACCGTGAAACCGATATTGTATAAAAAAATGCTTTTGCACATAAACTTAGATTTTGCTAATTATGCAACACAGTACATGCAAAATCTATCACAACAATGTGTTGAATAACCATAATCCAAACTGCCCGTTAGTAATAGTGTTACGAAAAGCCATTACAAGAGTATATATGTACAAGACGTTATGGTTAATATACAGACACACAATTAATGTATAGTAGTCGAAGACAGGCCCGCTACACATTGTTACTGTCTTCCATTAGATTTATGTGAAGACGGTCCATTCGACCGGGCGGGCTGTTTTCGACCTTTGCAAAAGTTAAAGACAGTTAAACTCAACATTCCACGAGCTCTATACCATTACGAGTGTTTTCTTTCAATATAAGACGAGAATGTACTCAACGGAGTGTTTCCAGAGGGTTCGGAAAACTTAAGCGCTGTATAATATCTTTAACTGTAAACGATGCTACATCTCTCTAAATTGATACTAACAGGACCCTTTAAGTAAATAGGCATATAATAAAAAAACTACTGAATTAAACTAGGTAGTTGTAGTGAAAGTTAAATTAGTAAACATGAAAGCTGCGGTCAATTTTGTTACGAGTTTTAGTAACTCACGTCCGTCACGTGACAAGGGTAACAAAACCAGTCAGTTAAACCTATTGTTAAGTTGATGATAGATGAATTTTAATTCTAATTAAACCCTTCATTATGTTATATATCATATGGTTCATTAAATGATTATACTATTATATTATTATAAAACTAACTGTAATGATTGTTATTTTTCAATATCAGGATATCTATGTCAGTTTCATGTGGGCGCAATGTAATTATCAATGATGTATCATAAGTATCAAAAGACGGTAATATCCGATTCACTTTTTAGATGTACAAGGGTCCCCCGGCAATCCGGAACCCCCTGCAATCCATGTAATCACATGTATACTATTACATATGATGAGCCATAAATATCGAAACGATTTAGACATGGGAATATCCGATTCACTTTTTAGATGTACAATGGTCCCCCGGCAATCCGGTACCTCCTGCAATCCCTGTAATCTCATATATATTATTACATATGATGAGTCATAAGTATCGAAACGATTTAGACACGGGAATATCCGATTCTCTTTTTAGATGTACAAGGGACCCCCGGTAATCCCGCACCCCCCGTAATCCCTGTAATTACATGTATATTATTACATATGATGAGTCATAAGTATCGAAGCGATTTAGACACGGGAATATCCGATTCACCTTCTAGATGTACAATGGACCCCCGGTAATCCGGCACCCCCTGTAATCCGACATGTATATTATTACATATTGGATATTTTTTGTCAATCTTCGCTAATGTAGATAATGCATGATTAAACAGGTTACAACTTGATTGATTCATATTATGATTTTTGTTCATATTTTTTGATTATTTTAGTACAAATGTAAATTTATTTGTACATAATTATTTCCTAATGTAAAGCTATTATTTATTGTAAGTTTTATAGCATTCACGTTAATTTTATAATAAAACGTAAGTTCTATATTGTGTTGTATAATGTACTAAAATTGACATACATGCAAAACGTTTCTTGCATTACCGAGGGTCCACTGTATAGTACATCGGAATTTACAGTACGCACCAAACATTTTGACCTCTCTGTATATATATTTAGGTATAAATACGTATTATACTATAAGTATATAATCTAAACAACTTAAGGATAAATAAGATTCCTATAATAATATTTGAACTTTTTTTTTTTTTTTATAGTATCTCGGCAAAGTGACTGTACTGTGCCTGATGGTAAGCACAGTACAATCCATGAACTTTGTTTTGTATTCAACTCTTGTGTATATTATATGCGAACCCGAACGTACGATATATTTAGAACGGCCAAAAATACTAATGAGGACTGTAGGTACATTTAATTAACACTATATTCAACGAAACAGGTTCGTAATTAAACCATAAGTTTTTTAAATGTCTGAAAGATAAATATGGTTTCTGTGGGCTATCGTCAGAACATGGAACCTTATGTACAATAACAATTGTTATCTATTCTATACTAATATTATAAAGAGTTAAAGTTTGTGAGGTTGTAAGGGGTAATCTCAGGAACTACTGGTCCGATTTGAATAATTATATCAGTGTTATATAGCTCATTCATCGAGAATGGTTATAGGCTAAATATTATTACGCTAAGACTAATAGGAGCAGAGTAACAATGACAAATGTTTTAAAGTCGGGGTAATTTTTCCTTTTGAGAGCTTTCGCTGCGTCTTAGCCCAAAATATCTATTCCACGCTTGCGAAGTCGCGGGCAGAAGCAATTAACTAATTATATTATCTATAATCTATATTAATATTATAAAGAGGTAAAGTTTGTGAGGTTGTAGGGGGTAATATCTGGGGAGTCGGAGAAAAAAGGTTGAACGAAAACGTTTCTTACGAACGCTGCCTTAATTATGAGATATATGATTGAGTTCTAGGGAAAAGTTGTAGCTTGATAATGTGTATTACCGTCCAACGAAGTGGGCACGGGTCGGCTAGTTACATATATTTTCATTACATACATACATACATTGTTTTTTCTACTTTCTATTGCTATAATGTGCGTGTATTATGCACATAAACCTTGTGGAAGATATTATTCAAAGTAATAGTGAAAATTGAATCAAAACCCGTTTAGGAAACACTCAGAAAAACACAAAAAGAAACATTGTTTTATAATCATCCTTTATCACTTGCACGTGAAAATATAATTTTATTTTTGGTGAATTCTCACATACAACAACTATTTGTTTATTTTGCCACGTCAAATCTCTAAACAAAATTATAATATAATAGAGGTGGTCTACCACTGGTCTGGCTCTAGCCACGCCACGCTATTACTGGTGTCAGCATGAATGGGTCGGCTTGCCCGGGGTAGTACCACCCTCTCACAGAAACACCGACGTGAAGTAATAATGCTTGCATTGTTGTGTTTCGTTCTGTCAGTGAGAGCGCCGGAAGCCCACCTTCGCCTCTCACCCTCCCCTCACAACCGTTCCCCCAAACCCCCTCCTTCCCCCCGTCCCCGAAACACAGGCTAGCAACACACTTGCGACTCCCCTGGTGTTGTAAGTGTCTATGGACGTTGGTGATCACTTTACATCAGATGACCCACATGTTCGTTTGCCACCTATGATACAAAACAAAAAAAAAAAGATTATTATTCAAGCCGTGTGGTGCCAGCAGACTAGAATAGCAACACCACATATCTTCCCGTGGGTATCGTAAAAGGCGGTTAAGGGAGTGCGAGATATTACTGCCCCCATGTAACCTTCTCACCGTAATACTGTACCATTTGTCTGAGTTCTTCTCGTGTCATAACGGTTCCCGTTCTACTGGGTTCAGAAGAACAAGGATGAGTATGTGCACTTGTGTATTGCGTCTACACTTGTGCCCTTACTTACTTGTGCCCGTACTTAGTATATTCTGCCCATGTGACCGCTTCCATTACTGGACTCTGAGCACGTAAAAGTTCCGTGGCAATAAGTAAAGGTAGAGAAGTCTAGCCTGATGCAAGCTAGACTTTGTCTGATACCTGCACACAGGAAGTCCCGGGGGCGTGAGTACACATCGTGGTCGTTTCCGCGCTGAACATTTGTGGCGACAGCGCAGACTCGCCAGCACTCGGGATAACAAAGTAACCCTGTTTAGGGAGGCGCTGCTTTCCTCGCCCAGCCGGGGAGACGGCTAGAAAAGGTGCCTTAAAAATAGTCGTCCCGAATCGGCAGATGGTAGTAACCACGGTTATCCTCGCATCATTCTAATCCTGGTTAAGGTCGCAAAGGTAACTTAAAAAGAACACCTGTTATGACGTTCGGTGCGAGGAACGTGAGAACGCTTCTTGATCGAGATGGCAACGCCTGCCCTGAACGTAGGACTGCCATAATAGCTCGGGAACGTCATCGATGTAACGTGAATGAGGTTGCTCTCAGCGAAACACATCTTCCCTATGAAAGAGAGGTGGTGGAAGTAGGTAGCGGCTACACTTTCTTCTGGAAAGTTACCGCTCCCTCCGAAACTCGACGATCAGATGTGGGGTTTGACATCAAGAATCACTTAGCAAAGTGTTTAGAGGTGTGAGAGTGTTTTGCCCTGTACATATCCCAGACCGTGTTACTACACTGCGCCTTCAGCTGGATAAATACATCTACCTTAATGTCATTAGTATTTATACTCTAACGCTAGGCAAGTCTGATGACATCAAGGAGAAGTTTTATGAGGAAGTGACTCATTGCCTCGATAGAATAAACGCCAGAAAGTATAATTCAGAGAGAAATTTGAAACATTCTTCACGGGTGCTCTGCTCCTATTGGTCTTAGCATGATATATAGGCTTCCTTGATAAATGAGCTATCTAACACTGAAATAATTTTTAAAATTGGACCAGCAACACTTTAAATTAGCGCGTTCAACCAACCAAACAAACCCTCCAGCTTGATAACAACATGATGAAACATAAAAATACAAATAATAAAACGTCAGTTCTTTTCAACTTCTATTTCAATCCATTAGACGATCACAATAGGTAGTGACATTCAAACAAGATTAGATTTAATTTTACAAACTTTAATCAGGCCTCAGGTCTGAACACGTTCCTTCTTGTCGACCGAGGCGGAGCGCATCTGTGCACTTTTTATGCAGAATCGATATTTTTATTACGTCTTTATGGTAACCGCAGTCTCTCAGCCAAATTGAGAGTAAGAAAGGACGTGACAAAATTTATTCCACAGCCATTTCCACAGAGCGTTTCTATAATTATAGTACCTCGTTTATTTTTCACTTAACAACCGAGGCCTTTGAGGTATCTAGTGTAAAATGATGCGAGGGCTGAATTTTGTTTCTCCTTTCAAAGAAATAAAGTAGTTAGCCTATGTAGGAACCTTTCGAAACTCATTAGGCCATGTATGAATACGTCGAGAAATGTACCGCAATATACCGCCCCGTGATTACATCCGCATATAATTGCGTCTACAATAACAAATAAGTTGAGGCAGCCATAAGGACTGCCGACAGAAGCGAAAACTCAAAACAATGAAATAAATGTGTTTTCTTTGGAATTTTCATATTAATTATCGTGTGGATGACAATATTTAAATTTCAGAATTTGTTTATTCGCAATTATTAACATTAGTGTGGTTTTCATATCTATTAATCAATCGAACGTATGATGAGCTGCAAAATATCAATATTAAATATACATATACCCCTAGTATAGTATAGTAGTAGTATAGTATAGCGTAGTAACGCGTCGCTGGTCTGACGACAGCGTAATACGGTCATGCTTACGTAGCATGTCATGACTCGAAATTATAAATTTATCTCCTTAACATGTCTAAAAAAGTTTTCACTTCAAAAAAACTTTGGTGTATCACCTTACTAAAAAAATTCACTTCCGTATTTTTAAGTAAAATACTTCAGGCATAACAATATAAAAGCAAAAGAAAACTCATGTCCAAATAATTTAGATTGATGGAAAAGAATAGACTTTTGGGTTTTAACAGCCACAAAATATTATGATGGATAGGGGAAAAATATGTAGATTTTAGAACAGTGTGAAAGCATTTTCTATGTAAAATATATAAGCGTAGTTTACGAAACAAAAAATATCTTTCTTTTTCTTTTTCCTTCTTACGTTTGATGGTTTTTTTTTTTTCGAACTGACTACGCTATTGACCAAGGTCTTAACAGCTTCACCGGACTACTAAGGCGAGCGCTTAAGGCACTTAGCCGATTTTACTTTGACAACTAGCTCAAGGGTGCGCGGCACACCTCGGCTTGGGCTGTTGCCTGATACATGCAATTCGCGACCTATCTGAGCTAATCTAAGCTAAGCTAACTATTCATACATGTATGAGTTGTTGAAACATATATGTGTACCAAGCATACATACCTCAACAACTCTTATATATATTTCGTATCGGATAATATTCTAAACTCTTTCAGTTTGATAAGGGGAAAAAATAAAACCCTTCCACCTGCATGTGTAAGCGTGTATGCGTGCACGTGTGTGGAAGTGATATGTGTAATGTTGTCGCAGTGATGTAAGATTTTGTGTCACTGTATCGCGGGAGCAGCGTACTCAAGGGCTCCAGGGAACGGACCTAGGCTTGAGCTGCTGCCGAGGGGGGCCTAGTCTGGTGTGTGGGAGTGAAATTTACCCCCAGACCACGGTGGCGTGATCTGTGGTTACGCGGGCGTGGGCGTGAGCACGCTCTGTTTGGAGATACAGGCTGGTACTGATCGCTCACTGCCGTTATTTCATCGGGAGGGTCGGTAAAAATATGTCGCGGACATCTTTTACAACGCGCAGCGTTTGGTACGGGTTCGTATTTTGCGGCGGATACCACTAACGGACTGGCCTCGTTTAGTGGCAATTTCATCTTATATTGTGTTACGATGTGGCATAAAATGGTGCAAGTGCAAGTGCCGGAACATATGTACAAGTGCTACGTGGCCGATTTTCAATTAAAGGGAGTTTTAGCCAGTCGGGCATTGGATAAAACAACATTTCGGCTGATTGTAGGGATTCATACTTCTTTAATCGACACGGTGTATGAATATGTCATCACTGAATCATCATTACTTAATATAGAATACTAGCTAATACCAGCGACATCGTCTGTGTTGTTTATTGATAATAATAATCTTACTAATAAAATTTATCTTAAAGGCAAAACATTAAAATAAATTGAAAACAAAAATATGTATTTTTATTTTGCTTACAAAATTCTTTTAGTCTTGTATGGCTTATAAAAATCGTAATTTCTTAATACTTTAATAACTTTAGATAAGCATTAAGTATCTATAAAGCAAAACTAAAAAAAAGTTAGCGTTTTTTTTAATGTGTGTACTTATATACGCACGTAAGAAGTTATATTTCTTTACCTTAGAAAGTCATTAAGGTTTTAATAATTTATAATTAAATGTAAAAGGCTTTAAAATATTTTTTCTATATTTACATATACAGAAATAATATAGATATCGAAAAGAAGTAGAATAAACAATTTATCAAATAATAATGTAATAATAATTTATAATGTAAACAAATAAAAATAATACATACCGACAGTTAACCCCAAACTTATAAACCCATTTTTGATGTAGAAAACCACTTTTATCACGAATACACATAATAAATTATCATTCACCACCAATATACCAGGTGTTAGGTTACTCGCTTACAGTATTCTAAGAGTATACAGTTCATGATCACATTTAACATATAAAATAATAATATCAAAACAAATACTAATAAACAACAAAGATAACCTAAGTTAAAGTTTGTTCTAAAACTTTCAAAATTATAAACACAATCGTGAGAAACCTAGCTGCAATGACCGGTGCCGAATGCTGTAAAGGGCGACCGGGAGTTAATAACCTTCGATAATAAAACGGACAATAAACCTTTGCTCATGCCGTTCTTACGTTCACTTTCAAGTGAAAGTGAAGTCACCAGAATGATCATTAACGCTGTGATGTAACATAGACGTAGAGGATTGCGTCTAATTTTTGTATTTTTCTAGATAATTAAATCAAATATTAAGTAAGCACCTATTTTTGTAATCGATTTAGAGTAAGCTATTTAGAGATAACGAGATTCGAGTGCTCCATAAATATTGCTACTGTTTAAATTTTGCAGCCTGTGTAATTTGAAATCAAACAAGAATACACATGTGTGTTCATGTATGAATATATTTCTTATCTCTATTGATATAAAACACATGTTGTAGATTCATATATAATTAAATAACAACCTTGAACATGGTTGTCCGATTTCACGAAAACTTGGCAGACATTTACCAATCCACTTCATGGTGTTGTTTTTTGATGTCCGTGTACGCGCGCGTCGTAACAGTTCATTCTCTCTCACTGTTTCTCATCATTTTTCCCAAACGCGAAATTATTGTAAAAATATTTTGATATTGCAAACATAGAAACAATCTTTTTTATGTATTGTAGATATTATTATTCATATTTTTAACAACGTATTAATTAGGAAATAACGGAAACTTTCTGTACACAACATTTCACTAACACTGAACTGGAAATAATATTCCTTTTTTTTTTACTTTTTAAAGTTCTTCCTATGATTTCTAATGGCATATATTTCTTGTGCATTCACTTAATCGTGTATTCGATGAGGGCTTAGTGAAGGTATAGTGACTTAGTTTAAGAGGGACGGATACTGCGTCGATCGACATCGAGTAACTAAGTTGGAGGTTTCGGTGAAACAAAATATCGTTATAAAAAAAGAAAGAAGAAAATAAAAAGGTGTTTCTAAGGCAGCTTGGCTAGCCTTTAAGCTGAAAATCTGTTGCTAAGCGCCTGTTGATATGTTCCAGCAACTGCACTTAGAAATCATTCCCCCCTCTAAATTTAGCGTATTTACCATCGTAACTTCTTATATCTTAGGGATATACATTTTCCCGTATATACATATCTATAGGTATATACGTATACGTAAAACTAATCTCTTTTATAGGATGGCATGAGAACATTGTATCAAAGATACGTTGCATTCCTGACACTGTTTACGAGTTTAACGGACATTTGTAAGCGGTTTACAGATAAATGTTTTGCTCTGACTGGGTACGGTTACATGCCGGGTCACAATAATTACATAAAGGGACACGAATAGGCGCACAAAGTTGGCTGTCAGATCGCTAATCACGAATGCAATTTGTGTGTAAATTAAAAGTCATTGAACAAACGATCTAGCGAACTAAATGTATGAGATTGCTGAAAGCAACGTCGTTTCATCAAAATTCAATTTGATGAAACGATATTGCTCACTTGCTTTTTATTATACCTATCTAAAATATAGCAGTTTATTGGTTTGATACGATTTTCTTTTATTTTACTCCAAATTCTCCTGTCGTATTCAGAGTTTTTAGGAAATGTGCATGTAATTCAAAGCAATTTACTACTGTCACTGTAAAAGGATTAGTCGATTTTCGATGGTATTAAATGTTCGAAGAGTTTTTTTAGGTAGCCCACCTTTTCTTTAACGAGGAGAATACCTTATGGATACCCACCCTTTTGGGGGAGAGAGTGGGTTATGTCCGACTCGCACGGACTAAAACGTCACGGTGTACACCCGCCGCTATAATTTGGGTGGCAAGAGGTCTTCCACCAGCTCGCAGGCTCTCTCCGCCGCCTTCTTCCGCGGGACGACCTCCTCGCAAAAGGAGGCTACAACAGACTCATTTCCGAGCATAGCTTTCACTTCACTTGGCAGCGTGATATCCCGACCCACTGCCGCAGTCAGAGTTCGGCGCTGCTCCTCCCATGCAGCACACTCAGACAGAGTGGACCGGGTGGACCGTTGGGGCGGCTATCCAAGGGTGAGTTAGCTAGTATGATCCTTTGCCGCCCCAACAAATACGGTCTGTCGGTACACCGTGGGGTTTTAGTTCGTGTGAGTCGGATATAACCCATACTCTCCCCCGGGAGGGTGCGTATCCCAATAGGATTTTCCCACGTTAATAAAAAAAAGTGGGGATCAAACCGCCAGCGTCCGTCAAGGGTGAGACCCAGATATTTCATCTGGGTCCACACCCCGATACGGACGCCATCCACATAAATGTGAGCCCCCGGGGGTAGCCGTCGCCGAGGACTATGAAATATTAGGGCCTCGGTCTTATTGAGGGCCACCTCAAGACCCAGTCTCTTGATGCGCCCGACCACGAGGGTAATGGCCTCCATGGCCAAGCTAATGCATTTCCCCCACAAGGTAGTGGTCGAACAGCTCCCGAAGCTACCCTCCGAAATAGTTAGATAGCCTACCTGACGGAAAATTAGTAATAGCCGCATATAAACAACTGCAATACCAGAGGTATTGAAATTTTGCTAAATTTGAAGAACGCATTTCAGTCCTTTTTAAAGAGCTGTTATATTAGTGCTGGAAAACCGTGCTGAGTAACTCATTCCACGACCTTAGCATACACGTACGGTTTTTTTTGCACGTAACTTTAAAATCTGTGGCATCGTCTAAGGTATTCATTGAAATGAAATGCTGTAATCTCATCATATTCAATTTTGATCTTGATTAGATAAAGATAACGCTTAATGCTACATTATTTGAGACAGTTTGAAAATAAAATGTTTTGATTTATATGTAAAAGTTTACTGTGGGTTATCCTTGAAAAATACTTTTACTATATACTCGATTATAGTATATCGAATATCTTTTACGATGTATTAATGTAATATGGATGTATTTATACTATAAACCTTCCAGAAGACCTCTTTAAGACGTAGTGAAAGACGCACCAAAATCCGTTGCGTAGTTTAAAAACACTAAAACATATTGCCAGGACTTGAATTTGTTTCATACTCTTTTTTAATATATCTATTAAACATATTACCATTAATTATTCATAATATACTAATAGTAGTTATAATAGAACTAATGATAATAAACTTTATTAATAATTATGAACCTTGGTTTCCATTATAATAATTTTACATAATGAATGTTATGATTGATAAGGAAACATGATAAACGTTACATTAATTATCGCAGCGCAAGTCAATTGAATTATTGTTCCGAATGGCAGTAAAATAGCTTACAAATATAGTTATTCAACATTGTTTCTATTATTCGATTACCAACGCTATAGTAATGTCAGACAAATAATTATTCTCGTTAGTCATAGACATTGTGTAAATATAAATTACATGTATTATGTTCACTCTATTTTTTATGATTATAATAAAGTCTACGCTATCTTCATAATTAAATAATTCGCGTATAGGTAGAATAGGTAAAGTTCCAGAATACAAATTCTTGTACAATTTAATCAATATAAAGATGAGCATGAGATGAGAATATGAGCAGTAGATTTTTTTTAATTATAGTTGGCAAACGTACAGACGGGTCACTTGATGGTAAGTGATCACCGCCGCCCATAGACACTAACAACACCAGGGCAGTCGCAAGTGCGTTGCCAGTCTATGTTTGGGGGTTGGGGATGGGGGATCGAAGGGGAAGTGGGTGAGGGAGAGAGCCTCGAAGTGGGCCTTCGCCGCTCTCACTGACCGAACGAAACGCAACAAAGCAAGTACTGT
The DNA here is from genome assembly GCA_015888305.1 of Antheraea pernyi. Taxonomy (NCBI): domain Eukaryota; kingdom Metazoa; phylum Arthropoda; class Insecta; order Lepidoptera; family Saturniidae; genus Antheraea; species Antheraea pernyi. The sequence continues at coordinate 189,590 of MU158877.1, read as the reverse complement.
TACTTCCTGTCGGTTTTCTGTGAAACTCGATACTACCCCGGGCAAGTCGACTCATTCATGTTCATTCATTCATTAAACCAGTAACAGTTTCAGCATGGCTCTACAACCTTCAAATATTTAAACATTTACGTAAAATATTTACGCTTTAGCTATTTTCCCATAACTTGCTACTAGGTGGCAGTAAAGCGTATTAACTTATATGCCCTTTAACCGTTCACCGTGACAATAAATAAACAAAATATATATGGGAAAAAAACATGAACACTTTATTCCAATAACATACCTAATAGCTTCATGGTGTTAGGATATTTATAAAACCTAAATGTGTGATAGCGATACAAAATAAAACTTCTAAAAGAAAAAAATAACAAAGTCCAAATATATAGGCTGGGTTGGGAAATTAAGGGACCCTTGTAAGAGATAATAAGATTTTCCACTACTTCCTGGGTCATCGTTTCCTTCCGCGCGATAAGAGTAAGCAATTCCTGTAAATCTATTTATTTTATATCGATATACTCCTGTCCGGTTTTATTCTATCAAAAAAGTTAAATGCTTCGAATATCTTCTTACTCTTATGATTTTGCTAGGAGTTCCCTGTTCAACTAGTTCGCGAATGTATACGGTTTTGTTACTATTAATTGAAATAAATTGAATTACTCAATAACTCAATAATAACAAAAAAACTTTTCCACGAGATAATCCTTTGGTATACCAATTTTCTTAGCGTTTCTTCAAGTCACTAATAGCATAACATTATGAACAGCGATATTACTCTTGACTAGCTGATACTCACAGCTTCGCCTGCGTTGTATTATTTATTTTAGCAATATATTTTATATACAGAAGAATATACATTAAAGAATGAAAGCAAAAATTTGATGTGTTTAAAAAATAAAAGTTATTCTTCTGCAGTGCTTATAATAATCGAAGTTTCTTAAAACTTTTATAACTTTATAATCAATCGAGGTATCGTGATATTTTTTTTTCTAAAATAAATAAAGGCCAAGCCTGTACGAAGTAAAGTTAAAAAAATGCGTGATGTTCACACATCGGCAGGCCTTTGTAATTTTGTTTATATACTAGCTTGTACGGTAGCTTGTCACGGGTAATAGTTAGCTTAAAATAAAATAGCCTATTAGTTCGTTTTTATACCTTCAGTTGCCTGCCAGTAAAAGTCCCTTAAAAGTCGGTCCAACCATTTAGGAGATAGCATTGCGGACGAAGCCGCGAGTAACAGCTAGTCCAGAATGAAATAGTCTAAATTACTTTTTATAAGGTCAGCTATCTGCTAGTGAAAGTCTCGTGAAAATCGGTCCAACCGTTTTGGAGATAGCACTGCGGGCAAAGCCTCAACAGCTAGTCTCAATTAACAGAGCGTATGTCACCCTCTGATAATTTTAGCTATGCACCAGTGGAATTCTCGTCCAAATCGGTCCAGCTGTTTGGAGATTAGACGGAGCAAACAAACACACAGACAAAAATTTAAAAAATTGCATTTTCTTTATCAATAACCTGTAACAAGTTGATTTTGATATTACATACAGACACTTCATTGTTATTATATGTATAGAAAATAGATATGAGATAAAGTATTACACCTTTACCAATAAAATAAAAAAGAACTATATAAAAGACAATAAAATGAGAATGTTGTTACACAAACCCTAAATAAGCCTAGTATAAATTGAGTACTTATAAATATATGATTATTTCCTGTATGTTCTCGAGAAAATGAAACTGCACGGTTAACGCCTTTATGGAAAATTGTTTCACACGATGTGAGAAAACAGTGTGTAGATTTAGAAAATTGCATTTTACGTTACTGCACTCCGGTGGAATGTTTTCTTTTTAAACACGCTGTATTTTTATTACGTGTGTTTAGAAAAGTTGCCTGAAACTTCAATATCTATACATATAATAAGAATGTAAATCTAACGTGTCTGTACTTTTTAGATTTTTTTATGAAATAAATTGTTTCAGGTGTCTCTTGGAATAAGTAATAAAATACATGTCAATCATTTTTAAAAATGTCTGTCTGTCTGTATGTTTGTTTGGTGCTCACCCTCCCAGGGGAGAGAGTGGGTTATATCCGAATCTCACGGACTAAAACCCCACGGTGTACATCCGACCGTATTGTTGAGGCGGCAACTGAACAAGTCCCCTTATATAGCCGCCCCAATTGTCCGCCCGGCAGAAGGTGACCACCGGGCTCCTATCTGTAAAGGGGCACACTGGGGTATACACCCTTCATCCGCCGGACCTGTTCAATGAGGAGATGGGCCTCCCGGCCCCAAGGCCGACCCATGTGGAAGCCCCTCTTCGTTGTCCGTCTGGTTATTTGCCCGTCACCGTCCACGTAAGCGACCTCCCTGTCCACGAGGTACGCCTCCAACAGCCGCCGCAGGTACGAGGGCACTCCGAAATAGCGAAGTGCCTCCCGTATGACCCCGTGCGGCAGGCTGTTGAAGGCGTTGGCGACGTCCAAGGACACCGCTTACACTCTCTCCCCCTGGGAGGTCGCCTCCACGGACAGCGACTTCAGGAGTTTGGGGTGTAAGCTGTGTCAAATAACACCATAAGACTTGAGAATGGCGAAAGCGAGGTGGTAGGGTTTTACAGCCCGACTGGGTCGAAACCACCATGTATATGGCGAAAAAGCCCGTCATAGTGATCCGCTTCTGCGGGTCGCGTTTCGGGATCAGCCTGTGCATATCCAGCATTTCGCAGTCCAGCATGACAGCGGCGGCCGTCGAAGGATAGTGTGTCACTCGGTGGTCGCCATTGTTTTTGGATTGTACTGTCCTTACCATAAGGCACAGTGCAGTTATTTTGCCGTGCTACAATATAAAAAGGGTCAGGTGGAACGCTCTACCCGGAAGTCATACTGCGCGTCCGATAATGACTGACATATCAACACACAATCCAAACTATCCAAATTCAACCCCAAGTTAGCAAAAAGGAGATGAAAATTCATTATTTTCCTGTTAATCAGACAGTTGCTTTGTATATAAAGAAGTTGAAAATAATTACTGCATAGAAAAGCCTGCGAAATCGCGGTTAATTGTTATTATTTTAAGTGTATAACTAGCACTTATTTCATCACAATTAAGCGAGCTAATTGCCATTCAGAGTTACTGTCACTCAAGTTACCGCGGCCGAATAAAACTAACCTAGAATTATAATAGCCTGTAACTTATTTGACACTTTGTCTGCCAGTTAGCACTTTGCTTGTCAAATGTCAGTTTGTTTTTATTATAATGACTACGTTTTAATAAATATTAGAAACATTTTATTTCTGATACGAAAATGAATCAATTTTTTATAAATATTTTTCTAGACGAACTTGTAAAGGTAGGTTTTTTGAAGTGAAAAGTTACATACATACATTTGTGCAAGATTTTATGATTTTTTTGTACAATTTTTGTAAACATTTTTGGTTGTTTTAGTAGTACTCAATTAATTGAATAAAGATATAAGCTTCCCGTATACAGAACGTCATAAGAATTGGCTAAGCCATATCTGAGTTAAATTCGAATATGCAATCAGACAGGACGGACTGATTTTTTTAATATATCGTATTCGTGTTCAGTCGCATTTATAATAAACATCTGATAAAAAATTAAAAAAAAATAATACTGTACAGTCAGATCTATAGAATTATTAAAATAATAGCTGTACCCGCGACTTCGTCCACGTGGAACCTAATGTAAAAAACCAATTACTAATAAAATTATCTAAATGTATTAATTCCATTTAATTATATACTTTTCTCTCGTACTCAAGTCGCACCGTTATTGAAACTACAATAACTTTTGATAGAGTGAACCGATTTTAATGAAACCAACACTAAAAATGACATGGGGTCCTTCAAGCGCAACGTGAAGAGATACTTACGCAGGCCGGTATGACAGCGGCGACCGGCGATGGATAGTATGTCTCTCGGTGGTCGCCATTGTTTTTGGATTGTACTGTGCTTACCATCAGGGACAGTACAGTCACTTTGCCGAGCTACAATAAAAAATAAAAAAAAAAGTTACTCAGTGATATGCTTTATGATTTTGCAGTACTTAAACAAACAGACAGATAGACAGACATTTCTAAAAATGATTGAAATGTATTTTATTAGTTATTCCAATATATTTTCACACAAATCTAAAAAGTACAGATACTTTATATTTACCTTCTTATTATATGTATAGGTTTAGATATATATATGTATAAATTCTTAGACGTTTGAAGTTTCGAGAGGATGTTGTCTTTACTTTCTGAGTATTACGAGTATTTAATTACTTTATACTTGAAACATTATTCACTCCATTCTTTCTCTGGACAGTTTTGTTCGCATAAACTAAACATATTCTTGGTATAATTTTATAAATTGCAATAGACAATAGACACATAAAATATATTAAAATTAAAAAAACGAACGAAGAAATTTTTTTACATTATCTGCACGAATGTTTCTTTGTATGTCCCATATAATAATAATAATCATTATTAGGTATTTTCTTACATTTTTACAGATACAAAGGGACACTGACTCTTGCGTTAGTGTACACTGTGATGTAGGAATGCATTCTTATATCGCTCCTCCAATTGCGATGACATTTTTCAAAGTTATTGTGCGCACGTCCGCGACGGTTTCTTTATTGTCGCAAATATTTTACAATAGATATGACGCACCTGTTACATTCTGACAACAATGAGTTAAAATACCTATGCACTTATATTATAGGTTAAGTATTTTTAACCTAGAGTTTAAAATACACAATAGTTTATCTAATTTACAATGAGGTTACAATGAAAGGTTTACAATGAATAGTTCAAATTTTATGAGGGTATGTCACTATTAAATGGTATAATTAATTATTACTAAAACAGTAAATAATAGAAAATGAAGACTTAACCAGTCTGTTAATGCAAGGGCGCCTACTAAGAACATTACGGGAAAAATATCCGGGTATTTGATATTTTTAAACTGTGAAGCATTCTGCAGACCACTTTATGCCCCTCGTCTCCAGTTTGCAAACACATATCACTTGGTGAACACGAACGCGTTTTTATGGCACCCAAAAGTTTTCTTTTTACCAAACTAACACTAACATTTTCGTTTTATCTTTTGCAATGTTCTTTTTTATCTTATTTTGTAAGAACTGATTCAAGTTTCATTTTTAAATCATAATATATTTAAGTACATACTGTAATGTAGAAACAATTTTATATAAAAACATTACATAAAGGTATATATAAATTATTTAATGCAGATAATTTTACAGATATTTAGAATAATTAATGTTGGTAATTTTATATAATTTTAAAGCTTCCCTTTAATAAATTAGATTATATAAGTATGTTTTATATATTTTCTGCCATTTTAACTTTCTAAAAGTGCTTAAAATTGAATCTTAAAGAAAAAACAAACTGAAAAGAAATGCATCAAAATAAAGTATGAAGTCAGAAACATACAACAAAAGCTTCTTTTGGAAAATCTATTAGGAGTTAACATAAAAATACATTTTTGAAACTTAATTCCTAGTTATTAAAAATAAGTAATGGATTATTTTTTTAATAGTAGACAGGGTACTTGATGTTTAAATTAACCTGATACTGGAGACTAGATTGGCAGAATACATTTTATATAGACTTTATTGAATCATTGTTCTAGAAATCAGGGAGATTATTTTATGATGGTGTTCGTCTCTTTTGCAATAAAAGTATGAAGTTACAAATTACAAATGTATTTTAATAGATTACGAAATGTAATGATAAAGTTACAATAGTAACGTAATATTGTCGATAGCGTAAGCTTGGTCCGCTAATCGGCACAAAGTACGAGCAGATGAAGTTGCTATGTCAAGTTGGTATTATACACTCTTATATCTCATAAAGATCAAAATATTTCATATAACTCTTGATAAATATTGTCATTAAAGAACCATGAATACCTTTTGATTTTAAGAGATGTTTTCTTTAATATAATCTTTTGTTCCCTTTCGTATATTTTATAAATGACGATGTAATAATGTAGGCAACCGCAGACTTGCAAATAACATTATAATATACTTTTACCGTAAAACGTACATAATGGATAGTACAATAATCTAATTAAGTATGAAAGAATTTATGAGCATTACATTTTATTAAATAAGCCCCTTGCCGAACTCGCTTTACGAAATTCGGTGATTCTTCAATGATTCATTAAGTTGAAAAATTTCATCTCTAATTTTATTTATCTCATATGTAAAGTTTTATCGAAAACGGCAGAATTTCTTTTCATCTATATGAGTTTATTTTCGAAATTAATAAATTAAAATGATGCAATTTGGAATGAGAATACAAATGATAATTAATTATTTATAACAGTCATAATTCATCATCTCTAGCTTACATACATAAAGATAATTTCTGTCAACAAATCCAAAATACGCTGCACTTTCTCCTTCTTGACCTTCTCTAGATGTTTGATAAGCTTTTCATAGTCTCCGGTCTTCCTTAAAGTGTTGATCGCTTGTTCCTTTATTTTCGGATCATATCCTGAGTAAACTTTCGTCCAAAGAGTTTTTAGTATCATACCGTCTAGTGTCTTCTTATCGTATGTCGGAGAGCTTCCCTGTAATGCAAGTTAATATAAATAATGTATATTATGACTGGTACTTTAAACTTTTATGGAATATACCGAAAAGATAATACCAGGGAAGTGCTACCTAAAGTAGCTATGCAGTAAACCATTCTTAGTTTCTTCCTATATGATAGAAAACATAATTTCTTAGTCTTGTCTAATATACATGGTATTATAAACAGAGGCTAACGTACGTGAGGTAGATTCGTCGGTATGACGGAAAGGTGGGTCCTGAACCAAAACAACTTCTTAATGGTAGCTCACACATGAAGGATGGCTGCCAGCGGCAGCTGCTCAAGCCTAGGTCCGTTCCCTCGGCGTGGAGCCCTTGAGTACGCTGCTCGCGCGATACAGTGACACAAAATCTTACATCACTGAAACACCATTACACATATCACCTCCACACACGTGCACTCATACACGCTTACACATGCAAGTGAAAGGGTTTTATATTTTTCCCTTATCAAACTGAAATAGTTTAGAAAATTATCCGATACGAAATATATATAAGAGTTGTTGAGGTATGTATACTTGGCACACATATATGTTTCAACAACTCATATATGTATGAATAGCTAGCTTAGTTTAAGTTAGCTCAGATAGGTCCCGAATCGCATGTATCAGGCAACAGCCCAAGCCCAGGTGTGCTTGCCATCCTTGAGCTAGTTGCCAAAATAAAATCGGCTGAGTGCCTTAAGCCCTCGCCTTAGTAGTCCGGTGAAGCTGTTAAGACCTTGCCAGGTCAATAGCGTAGTCAGTTCGAAAAAAAAACTGTGTCATAGACCTATAGTAATCAGATCTATACATAAAACATTTCAAAATTCACGGACTTTTTATTTTTTCATGAAACAATTAATAAAATATTTCGAACTCTTAATAGTTAACGTCTATCCTAAAGTACCATTCGTATAATTGTGTATCTAATCTTAATATTATAAATTTCTACAAATAGGAGAGCTCGAGCAAGGTTAGACTGTAGAAGTGCCACTCGTATACTTATTTCACGCATAAAACAGCAACGTTCATAACATAAAAAATACTCACCCACACAATCTCAAACAGAAAAAAAGATAATAAGACAGAGAAAGTCACTTTATGAGTCATATCGAGTTATTTCGACTGCTAACGACTGAGCGTTGTTGAGACCGGATCGTTAAAGAATCAACTGAAATTTCAAGAATGAACTAAACATCCTTTTACGCAATGGCGTCCATTTCTCTCGATCGTATCGAGTTTATTCAATAATCGAACCAGCCATGCAATTTTTTAAATTTTATTTTTTGTCAGTTTCTATTATTTATTTATTTTTTTATTCCCCCCGTTTTTGTTATATGCCTTTCTATCGTTTAAAGCTCCAGGCCCTGACAAAGTTACGAACGAAATTTTAAATGGCACTCTTGACGAACTTCTACCCATACTCACTTCAATATTCAATGAAATTCTAAGAACTGTGTTAATCCACCCCCATACTGGAAAATATCACACATTATGAGTAAAAAACTGGATAAAAACCAACCACAAGAGCAAACTGGCTTCAGACAAAAATATTCCACTTTGGATCACAAATATACAGTGAAACAAATAATAGAAAAATACAATGAGTGCAACAAGAACTTATCCGTGGCATTTATTGATTACTCCAAAGCCTTTGACAGCATAAACCACAAAACCTTATGGGAGAGCCTGTAACAGCATGGGATATCCTCAAATTATATCAGCATTATAAAGAATATTTATTCTAACCGTGAAGCAAGGATTCAACTTGATTCTCTGGGAAAAAAATTCAAGGTCGAAAGAGGAGTAAGACAGGGAGACCCTCTATCACCGAAATTGTTTTCGTCCGCCCTGGAGAGCATTTTCCGAAGACTAGACTGGAATAACTTCGGTATAGATGTGCAAGGAGTAAAACTAAACCACCTAAGATTTGCAGATGATATAGTCTTGTTCGAAGAAAATCCGACCCACCTTAAAAAATGATAACATCACTCAAGAACGAAAGCATGAAGGCAGGACTATTCATGAACAAAGACAAAACAAAATTACTTACAAACGCCAAACCTATTATCATAAAAATTGATAACGAACCTTTAGAATATGTGTCTGAATATAGCTACCTGGGACAAATAATATCCCACAAAGACCAAACTACTAAAGAAATTGATAGAAGAGTAGCAAACGGATGCAAGAAGTATTGGGCCCTAAAAGAAATTTTGAAATCCAAAGATCTATGCATGCAAATAAAAAAGAAAATTTTCGACACAAGTATCCTTCCAGTCATCACCTGTGGATGCGAAACTTGGTCACTCACGAAACTTCATAGAGAAAAGCTATAACGTTGCCAAAGGGCCATGGAGAGAAGCCTAACAGGATTAAATAAGCTAGACAAAGTAAAGAGCAGTTCGATAAGACAAAAAACTAAACTAGTCGATGTGATCAATAGAATAGACCAACAGAAGTGGAGATGGACAAGCCACATGACCAGAGATCGCCAAAGTAAATGGTTACAGACTGGTACCCCAGAGATGGCAAGCGAAGTATAGGACGTCAACTAACAATATGGGAAAATTACATAAAACTTACAGCTGGTCATCACTGGAAAAGGGTAGCGCAAGACAGAACCCAATGGAAAATGTTAGAGTAGGCCTATGCCAAGAGGCACACTGAACTCCGCGATATATTATAATAAGAAAAAAAAACAATGTATAAAAGTTCAGAATAAAAGGCTTATTATTATTTTTATTGAGTTTAATTTTTTTTCTTCAAATAACTCTTACACTATTGAGCTAACTGCAAAAAATAATTTAACGAATGCGGGGCTAAATCATCCCTGAGTGATATTGGCCATATTTTATAATTAATGCGAACAAAGTTACGGGTGAATACTATCTACGTATTAATGATATTCAAACTTGCAAAAATTTTATATTTTATGTATAAATATAAATGTTTTATGTTCATCTTATATACGTGAGACATCGTTCATCTGATTGAGTTGAAACTTATAATAACTTGTAAATATATAATAATCAAATGTGGGTTCATTTGGAAAGGGTCATGCTTTGGTTGCAATACTAATATTCCATGTTTAGTCCATCCAGCTAACCTAAAGATCATCTAAGCAATGTGCAGATTAACTAGGCTATTTGTTAAGGATAAGTTTTGAAAGTCACTTCATTACGATTGTGTGGGCATACGTCAGTGTTTTTTTTAAATTGTAGACCGGCAAAATGACTGCATTATGCCTGATGGTAAGCACAGTACAGTCCAAAAACAATGACGACCGCCGAGTGATACACTATCCATCGCCGGTCGCCGCTGTCATGCCGGCCAGCGAAAAGCTGGATATGCACAAGCTGATCCCAAAACGCGACCCACAGAAGCGAATCACTATGACGGGCTTTTTCGCCATATACATGGTGGTTGCGACCCAGTCAGGCTGTGAAACCCTACCACCCCGCTTTCGCCATTGCCTCGTTCGTTATTCAGCAGGGTGCACCACGTGCAGGTGAGATTGGCTTGGGTGTCTCAAGTCTTATGATGTTATTCGACACCCTTTACACCCCAATGTCCAATCCTATCTTTCATATAGTAACATAGTAGTGATATGTTCGGTTAGGTTTGCACCCCGGCCACGATGTGTGCGAGACGACACTATGGGGTTTAGTCCTTGACAATCTGACATAAACCAACCTCAGTAACCCGGTGGAGTCGGGATCCGTTAAAGATTTCCCGATGTACAAAATAAAGAACATTATAAAACCGTTAAGTATATGTAGATTAGCGCAATTATATGAACATGAACTGTTTTCGAGCCTTAGCGGTGCTATATATAAATGACTTGACTAAATAACCAATATATTACTAACATAACTATGTAACATAAACTTATATAGTGAGTGAAAAATACTGTTCATCCATAGTTTTAATCCTCTTTAACATAAAATTGAACACGGATAGCGTATAGTATTATTAATTATCAGTATTATTAAACAAGTATATAGAATAAAGACTGTTACTAAATGCTTTACACAAATCCTCGAATATATTCAACTAACGAAACGATAAACATTTTACATCTTTATTTCTTCTTGTGTGTGGTCAATTGTTTTATGGCATCTTTACGAGTCAGCCCAAAGAGATTGCTACTTAAGGTTTTGGCAGCGGGGATATTTTTATGATTATCAACTCTTGCCACTATATTTCTAATTTATTACTTGTGGTAACAAACGATTATAAAAACAATACTCCTTTTAGAAACAATTTTTATCTTATTGGTTTTCTGATAACAATATATACAATCCGTATCATCGTATACTTTATTTACGCAAGCTAGATTGTATTTATTACATATATACTCTTATCTATAAAAACTCTTTTGAAAAAAAAACAGACAGCCAAAATACTAGTTCCCGTTAAAACTCAATTTCAACCACCAATTTCACCACTTTATTTGGTAGTAGAGCCACGCTGAAGCTATTACTGGTTTCAGCATGAATAGGTCGGCTCGTCCGGGGTAGTACCACCCTCTCACAGAAAACCGACGTGAAGTAACAGTGCTTGCATTGTTGCGTTTCGTTCGGTCAGTGAGAGCGCCGGAGGCCCACCTCCGCTCCCCTCTCCTCTATCCTCTCCCTCTCCCTCTTCTAACCCTTCCCCCCAAAGGTGGCAACGCACTTGCTTTTTTGGTGTTGTTAGTGTCCATGGACGGTGGTGTTCACTTAACATCAGGTGATCCACCTGTTCGTTTGCCAGCTATGACATAAAAAAAGAATTATTATTAAAAAAATAGTGCGATATTGTGTAATTCTGTTCATTTGAAAGTAATCCCATTTGTTTCTAACAACACAATATTTGATTACAAGTTAAAAGGTAAATAGAAGTAGAGAACTACTTTTTCTTTTTACCTTTCTAGAAACACAGTGTATATTAACCTTTATATATATATATATATATATATATATGGT
>MU158877.1:147086-177966 GCA_015888305.1 Antheraea pernyi | reverse complement strand
CCTTTTTATATATATATATATATATATATATGGTATATGGTATATATTACTATATAGAATATAACATTATTACTAATCTTATGTTCAGTTCTAAGAAATAGAAAAAAAAACAAATAAATTAAATTAATTCTTTAGCTACATTAGACAATAAGTAAAATGAATAAAAGTAACATATACATATAAATTTAACATTCAAATTAAATATATTAATTATAGTAATTTTAATTGCAACTGATGTTAATCTAGGAATGTTAAAAAATCCATATAGTATTCAGTGAAATATTATGGTACTATTACTTCATTTTTACTATTAGATTACCTATATATATAAGATTGTTTAATAGAAAATGCTTAAAGTGGTATATTTATGAGTCGTCTAATGAAAGTAGGACATGTGAGGCTAACACTAATTTCGGGAGTTACCGACGTCGCAGCCAGAGTCCGTATATTACACACTCGACCTACATTTACGAAAACCTTCACAAGACCTCCACAGATTGGACGTAATTTTTAAAGAATTTCCTCTAAGTTTTTATACACCAGAGAAAATTATCGAACATAATGTAACATAACGTTTTTTTTGTTTTTATAAAATGAAGACAATTTTAGAGTTTTTTTTATTTTATGACGTAGTAAAGAGGTATGTATGCTACCTGATATTATGTGAGTACTACAGCCTATACCTATGTATAGCCAACTTTAATAGGGTCGCAGTCATGATTGAGGCCAGCCGTATTACGTAGCTCCTTCTAAAAACTAAATTTCATCGTATGGAAATATAGCAGTATGAGCATTGCTCCTTTGGTGGCGTTCATGTTCATGCAGGTGGAACTTAGCATAAGTTCGCTCACTATTTTAACAATATATGCTGTTTTCTCATTATGTACCTACATTTTTTTTCCACCTGACTCTCCGTTATTGGCATGACGGGACTTTACATTTTTACCAAGCTTATTTTGGCGAGCGCTTATGTCACTTAGCTGAATGACAACTAGCATAACGAAGCATCGGCTTAATATCGAGCTAAAGTAACCAAGCTAGTTAAACTAATCGTACATGTATGCGTTAAAGAGACACACATCTGTACATGTGTGTTTCACTACTGCGTACATGTCTTCGTGTCTGTCAATTTGACTCATACTCACTAACCAAAACAAAAAATAAGGGAAGAATACTTTCCACAATATATTTACCTACAGTGCGGCACTTGGAGCTCCAGTGCCGCCACGATGTGATCAGCGGATTCACCGGCGTGGGCGTAATCACACACTATTTAGAGAATCGGACAGATACGAAACGTTCACTGCTTTAGTGAAGTCATGGGGTTGTATGACGATCGGCGACGAGTTCGGGGTTCGTAATCACGGGATCAAGATTTGTTATATTCATAAGACAGCTACTAAGTCACGCTTGTCCTAATATGTCGAAAATAATAAAAGGACATACATAAATACACGAATTTATACTATCCATAATTAATAAAGTAATCCATAATTTAATTAATCGCGTGAATTATTAGGCGATAAGCAAGGCGATGTAGTGTAGCCACAACTCTTAGAAAACTAGAGATCACGTTTAGGACATCGATCTCTGCTACTATCGATCTATGGGATAAACGCGACGATCTCCTGTACATCGTATATGAGGAGCTGCTGTGTCAGCTTGCCAACATCGATGAAGGACAAGGAGGAGGAAACAGTATACATTTGTGCGAGTTGAGCCTTCTAAGGCTGTGGCTTTTACTTGTTAGCCTAAAGGACTAGAGGATACTCTCGGCACCGGTGCGGACACATAAGAAGAGCCTGCGAGACTTAAAAATGCTTCTTAAGATAACATAGACGGAAGTTGGGAACGGGCAACAGCGACAGGCGCCATGGACGAGATGCCTGGCCTGCTTACTGAAGACGTTTTGTACGATAATTCGTGAAATGTCCCTCGGTGCAACATTGCACGCACTCGGATGTTTGGGACAGTGTTAAGATTTTTAAAGCGCAAGCGAAACTTCCTTGGCGTGAGTTCTCACACCTGCTACTTGTGACATTATGAGGGTACGTAAGTCTTGTGCAGGGCTCATGCGTTGATGCCTGTAAGGCACTCACTGCATACGGAGAAAAGATAAAAAAATGGCCTTTCCTTCCTTGAACCAGTTCAGAATTACTAACATCATGTTAAATGGAGCCTTCGCACAGGGATGATACTTCCGGTGTACGTCCCAAACTGTGAAATCTTAAAACTGGCACAACCCGCTTTCCAGTCGGCCGATGGCAGTTGACGATAGTAAAACAGTCATGGTCTGTTTTAACTACAAACACTTCCGGCCTATGCGAGTTTCCCCTTCGCCATGTTGCAACCGGCTTATTGTTACCGTTAGGTATTCCTGTGAGCAATCATAGTGGATTTACAATCGACAGAGAAGGATGTACCAGAGGGTGCAATTTACGGTCGCTTTGAAAACTGTTAAACGTTTTGAACGGGAAATGTCAACAGTTGAATTGATACAACATATAAATGCAGTAATTATGAAGTTATTCCTAACATTTGAGGATATTGGAAGGTCGATACCGAATACTTGGAAAGAAACATGGGTTTCTAGCGAACAGACGTCTACAAGCGCCCGCTGTCGGATCGTAACTACTATTAGTACATTGAAATTTATAAATGAGCTTTACATGCGTTAGTTATTATTTTTGGTAATAGCAAAATCGAAAGCGTGAAAATATTTTCTCTAGCCAAGCCATATTTATCGGTCTGCATGCGTTTATTCATTTTTTTTTAATTATTTGATGTAATAAGTATTAAGTTCAAACAAAGTGAATATTGTATAGATTTTCTGTCTTCAGATGTCCATACATACCAATTTTCATGGTAGGTTGCAGTGACACCGTGGTAAATAATAGTAAAACAAAAACAGTACGCGCATTTTTTAAATTTAATTAAATAAATGTTAAATTATATGTAGGTGTGTACATTACAGAGATGCTTTTTCAAAAATATTTGTAAGTTCGACACGCACGCCATCTACTGTACCATGTAACGTGTACATTAGATATGTGAATAATAACAGTGTGTCGAATGGGATGGGATTTATAATCAGCAACATACCTGGAAATTTAACCTACAAGACTACGTAAGAAATAAAATAAAATTTTAAGCAATACAGTATAGAACAATATATGTTAAATCTTTTATTATATAGATACTAGCTGTACCCGCAGCTCCGCATGCGTTTTTTTTAAATCGTATTAAAGAATTATAAAATTGTGAGACTATGTACAATTACAGACCTACTCTTTAAAAGCAATTGTAAGTACAACACGCATACCACTAAAAGTAACATGTAACGTGTTAATTATTAGATATATAAATACAAACAGCGCGCCAAATTAGGTTTGCCATCAGCAACATATTTGGAACCTTGAAAAAGTGAAGAATGAGTTGAAATCTTGCTAAATTTCATGCAGACAAAGTCGCGGGTAACAGCTTGTCTAAATTAAAATAAATTAAATTACTATTTATAAGGTCCGCAGCGCAATCTCCAAAACGGATAGACCGATTTTTATGGGACTTTCACTCGCATATAGCTGAACCTTATAGGAAGTAATTTAGGTTAGCTACTATTTTAGACTAGCTGTTTCCGCATGAAATTTAGCACAAATATGTTGTTCACTGTAAACATATGCGTAAGACGTGCGTTGTACTGGACTTCAAAAATAAATATAATTGAAATTCATATATCTATGTATGTAATTTTAATTATATTATCGTTATAGTCATTTTGGTGGCCATTTTGTTTTATTTACCATGCTTTCATCTACATAACTTAGTAACCTTAATAACAAGAAAAGTGTATCGAGTTCAATGAGCACTATTAAAAATTGTCGAATATTAAAAACTGCTTAGACAGATATAAAGGTTTATATATTGATTTACATTTATGCAAGATTTCAAGACATCTCAAGAAGGCTCATTCATTGGTCAAAATTCAACATTTTAATTATTAACAGTAGCATTAAAGATAGAAGGGGTCTATCTAATTAGATATTAGACCATAAACGTATTACTTATTGACAATATGGGCATATTACATATATCATTATAATAACATCTTTAAGTCATTGTTTCATTAGTTCCTTATACAATGTAAGTGAGCACTGAAGTAGTTATATGGTGGGTTAAGGTTCCAAATATGTTGCTGATGATAAACCTCATTTGGCACACTGTTAGTATTTATATATCTAATGTATACTTTACATGTTACTGTAAGTGGCGTGCGTGTCGTACTTGCAACAATAAAAACCATTCCAATAGTCACACAATACAATACATAGTCATTCGTTCGTTGTGTTTTGAAGCGAACGCACGTAATCAATTACCTGTCATTGTAAAGTTTTTTTTTTTTTAAATACCCACATGTGATAAAACTTTACAAAAATGGACAATAATAATTCGGATGATGATTCCGATATAATAAGTGATTCGGAAATCATCAGAGAATGTGAAAAAGAAATGGACGATCTTAAGCAACAAGAAAATCAACTTGCTTCGTCAAACATAGATGTTGCAACTACTAGAATCTCCGAAAAGAGAGTTCGAGTATTAAGTGATGAAATAGATGACGAAAAGTTCATAACCGTATCAAAGAAGGGATCAAAACGTTTCAGGAGAGGTATTTCTATAGAACAGAATGAGTTTAATGAAGATGGAAATATCTTAGAAGATAAATTTGAAATAAGTATTACGTCTTTAGAAATATTACCAAAGCAAATGGCCCTCGCAAAATTACTAAAATCAGAAAATATTTCCGATATTATAAGAATAAAATTTAAAAGTCCTTACAAAGTTCTAATACAGTTATGTAATGAGAAAAGTGCAGAAGCCTTACTACATTGTCAAAACCTAAAAGATTTGGGATACAGAACTCAATTTACAGATAAAATAAATATTTCTTATGGATTAATTAGAGGAATTGATTTGGGATTAGAAATTAAAGAAATTTTAGAGATTTTGGAATCTTCAGAAGAGATAGTATCAGTCATAAGGTTAAAACGAAGAGATACTGTAGGAAAATGGATAGAAAGTGAATCGATTCGTGTTGGATTTAAAGGTAATAAAATTCCATCATATGTGTACGCGTACGGATGCAGATTTCCAGTTGAAGCTTTTTCGTTCCCCGTGACTCAGTGTTCGAAGTGTTGGAAATTTGGGCATCTTAAAAATTATTGCCCGCGAAGTCAAATATTATGTCCCAAGTGTGGAGGAGAACATCCTAATTGCGAAACTAAAGAATACAAATGTTTAAATTGTAAAGGTCATCACTGGGCGTTAGATAAATGTTGTCCGACTTATTTGAAAGAAAAGCGAATCCGTTTTATCATGTCGAAAGAAAATGTGACTTATAAAAAAGCTTTAGGATATATTGTAAGAGAAAACCGTGAGCATAAGATGTATCCAAATAACAAAACCAATAAATATCAGAATAATCCATATAGTCCCAACAATCAAATGTTATACAGTGAAGTGGTAGCTCTGGAAAATAGTGTCAATAAAGAATTTATTGAAGCTACAAATATATTGGAAGATGAAGAAATAAACAAAGTGATGGAAAAGTCATCCAATACAAAATTAACTAAGGGTAAGAAAACAACAAAATATATTAAAGAAGGTAACAACGCTCCATCCTCTGATACAGCATGGATAAAAGACTTTACGCCAGTTAGAGAAGAAGGTAACTCAAGAACAACAGGAAAAAGACGTGAAGAATAACATAACATCGATTTTCGATTTTATATATTATTACATGGGAAATACGTAAACATTTCGGCAAACGAATAAAAACGGCTATAAAACCCGAAACACACGTTTCATTTCAAATGATTAACGATCGCGAATACATTAGTACGTTAAATTGTTAATATACTATATTATTATTATTATACAGATGCATTATTTTTATGTCTATTTTATAGACGTCATTCGGTTAAACATTGTTTGAGTTGTAGTTTTATAGCCGTTCGGTATAATATCCGTGTGCACTTAGCTTTATTTTTATTACAAACGCGTTATTAACCGAATACGAAATATAATTGACGCGATGTGATAGTGATGTTCTGGTAACGTTAGTATTTTTACGATATACAGCGCGACTGGTTAGTCGCTAACAATATTTTACAGGATAATAATTAGTCTATTCTCGTTCTAAATCATTTAAACAATAAGTGCTTAATATTTGGCCTAATTATCTCCAGAAACGCAAAACTGATATACAATCAACGAAACGATCTGTTGAATAACGACCTGCCACGCATTCTCCAGCCCGCGTAGTGCACCTGTACCCGCGCACCGCTTCCCATTGTTCGACCGTGCAGCATTCCTATGATAAGCAGCTACGTAATGATTAACCTTGAAAAGCCCCCCTTTAAAATTGTGCATTGAATATATAATGAATGGATGGAAATATATACAGATGGTGCAAAAACTTGTAAGGGTCAGAGTGCTGCATATTATGAACCAGGCACAGACAGTGCTGGCCTCTATAATGTAAAAACAAATGTATCTATTATGACACTGGAACTATTTGCAATTTTGGAAGCTATTAAGCATGGTATAAGATCAATGCATCAAAATATTGTTATCTTAACGGATAGCAAGAGTGCTCTTCAGCATTTGGCTCGTTGTGCCTCTGGTCACAGAGGATTTTCGATAGCCTATGCAATACTTCGAGAGATCTTGAAAATTCATAGCTCTTTTATGCGTTTAAGATTGCAATGGGTTCCGTCTCATGTAGGATTAGAAGGAAATGAGAAAGCCGATGTTTTAACAAAGTTAGCTTTAGCAGAAGGCTCAGAGATAAGCATTCATCCACATTATTCAGAGGTATTATATAAATTTAAGATAAGGTGTCGTACCATGTGGAAAGAATATTTTAATTTGACCTCAAGAGAGAAGGGGATTTGGTATCATACTATACAGTGTCAGCCTCCACCTGTACCTTGGTTCACAAAGGCGAATATAGAAAGAACAGTACTTATTTCTACTTTTAGATTACGGTCTGGACATATTCCATCAGGGAAATTTAAACACCTTATGAAAATAATAAATTCACCAAATTGCAACGAGTGCGGTAAGGTTGACGACATCCATCATCTTTTGAAAGAATGCAAAAAGTATGACATTGAGAGGATGCGTCTTATTAAACAGTACAACATTAATATCGAGGATGTGGGTGTTTATCACAGTATTCTGTCAGAACCGATATCGGACTGTTGCAAAAAGCTGTGTTATATATTTAGGTTTAGTAGTTAGGCTATTTGTGTTTTTAGATTTAAGAGTTTTAGTTGTATATAGATATAAGTTACGATGGGACTGACATGTCAAAAAATGATAAAAGTCCCTTAAAAAATAAAGAGAAAAAAAAAAAAATACATAGTCTCACAATTTCATATTATTTAATGCAATTTAAAAAAACGCGTGCGGCGCTGCCGGTATAGCTAGTACATAATGAAAATACAATTCATTTGAGGGTGTCAGTCAAGTGAAAACTACCGAACGTATCAGCATTGGACTAATACCATTCGAAACATGTGGAATTTTTACTAGATGGTTTTAGGCTACTTATTTTCTGGATTTGATTAATTAACCCTTTGCCATTAATTTTTAATATCTAACGATGCGGATGTAAATAAACTAATTTATATATAGATTTTTTATGAGTTTATTTTAAGCGCCACGTAATTTATGTTACCAGCTATGCTTGCGACTGCAAAAATGCAAAAAAGCAGTGATAAACAAATTCATCTGAATGGTTTTGGTGAGGGCTATTTATAAATTTTGTACAGAAAGCCAAAAAAAAATTTTTTTAAGTGTTGTTATTTATTTTATTACTTTCCCTTATACACCTGCATCAATCTTTTTCACAAAAACCTAAAAAGTACAGATATTTTAGATTTACATTATTATATAGATTTTTAGATATATATTTTATAATTTATTTCGATTTTTGTGTATGTTTCAATTCAAAAAGAATAATAGTTATTTTACTAATAATGTAAACTTTTAATTCTAGTCAAGTATCTTATTTGGCAGTTTAAAAATTTGGTAGAGACTTAGAAAAAAAGTTCTTACTCATGAATCATAATCCATCCTTTGGGTGGCCGGCAGTCGGTTGAAAAATAGGGAAGCTTCTAGCCTCAGGGCACCTCAAGGGAGGTACGAGTCTCGTTTTCAAGCCCCGTTATTAATGCTCTACAAAGTTCAAAGTGTAGAGTTGTGGAGTGGAGCATAAAGCTTAATTGTTGATATCAATCATCATGATTCCCCTTGGCCTATTTCCAGTAAGTAGGTTATTTTAACCCAAAGTCAATTAATATAGTTTTGTTTCATAATTATAATTTCTGCGAGCGCCCAGTTAATATCAAAAGATTCCTGATTGACAATTAATATAAGGAATCTTGTTACAATTTTTATTGCATGAATACAAAAATAGGATTAAGATTATTCGGTGAGTATTCAATAGATCAAATTTAAGTATAGGGACAATCATCATGAATAACCAGATTGTGTGAAATACTATAAAAAAATTGATATTTTAATTATTTATTAGTATTAAGAAATTGGGATGATCAACTATAATTTTCATTTTTATAGTTAAGAATGCTTTTGATTCACCTTTCAGTTTAGCAATCTTTAATAAAATGTTGAGACAACGTTGTCTAATGACCGTCTTATATACTAAGCGCGGCAGTAAAACAATTGACATTTTTCGTAATTTCATGTAATTCCAAGTAAATGAACACAAAAGGAGGCGAACGCTCCTTTGATGTAATTTTTAATTTACCTTATAGAGTAGGTAATTATGGCTTCTCTCGTGACAGGAGAAACAAAATATATTAAAGGAAATTTCATATTTTATGAAATAGCCATTGACATTGCGTATTAAACTTTGCTTCTATATACACAGTTATACATTCTAAATTGAAATTACACATATTTATAAATATTTTGTGGCTAGCTTATTAACATGACCTATGACTTCACTCCCCAAATTTGCTTTTTATAATCCAAAGGAACTACGTATCTAGACTTGATTTAAAGTGGAATGTCTCTCATTTAAGTCCCAGTGACATGTAATTTTGATAATTTCTGGGCTTCAGTACTACTTTAATAAGAGAATGATATATAAATTATTTTAGTAATATTCAGGCTTACGGCTCTGGGCCCCTTTTCGGCTCTGATACGGAGATCGAGGAGGTAGATTCCTCCATACGGGAAAGAGCAGCGGAGATAGGTCGATTTTTGAGAAGTGGGAGTGGCCATGGATTTGTGGGGGAAGCGGATGGCTCCAACGACCGGGCCTTGGCAGGAAGTGTTGCAAGTGTTATGAGCGTGACGGCGAGTATCAGTGCGAGCGCTGCCAGCTCAAGCACTGAGAGTGATCCGCCTCGAGTGGATTTGGATATGGGGGCATTCGATGCGATGACCCTGAAAGCACTGGCAGCGGGTAACGTCGCTTCCATCATCAACCTCTGCCAGCAGCCGACAAATATAAAGGGCGAAAAAGTGAGGGACCCCAAAGCGGCTGCGAGGACGATCGGGGAAGTCGTTGAAATGCTAACGCTGGCTGACCGAAGTGAGAGTGAGGAGACGCTGAAACTTCAGCGGGAGGCGAAGAACCTCCGCCGGCACGTCGGTGACCTGAAGGTTGAGGTTCTTGCCTGGAAGAGGGAGGTTGATGAAAGGAGGAAGACGCCTCCCCCTCCTTTGCCTGCTGCCTCGGTGCAGGCTGATCCACCAACCCAGTTGTGGGAGGAGGCTTTGGCGGTGGCCTTTTCCCGATTGGTAAGTGCTCTCCCGATGTCCGATGTCATTCGTCAATATGTTGAATCTGGAGAACCTAGAGGTTTGGCTACTCTCGGAGGCCTCTATGCGCCCGCTGTTGGCTGCGGATGTGCGAAGATGTGTTGGTGCGGCAGGTAATATGGGGCCTAAAATCACTAAGGAAGCTGGAAAGATCGCAAGGTTGTTTCCCGTGGCGTCATCTGCGTTGGAGGGCACGGGTTCTTCCCTGCTTGGGACGGAATGGGTGCCTCTGCCAGTCTGGGATGGACCACGGTGGTTGGCCGTTATAAGAAGTTGGCGGTGACCCCTTCACCGGCGTCTAAGATGGCAACTGAGGCACCCCCGAAAACCCCGCCAGAGCCGCCTGGTCTTAAATTACCCCCCATTCCCCGCTCGGCTGCAGTTATTGTAACCCTACAACCTGCAGCTGTCAAGAGAGCTTGAGCGGGGGTTGGCGCAGTGCACATGACGCTCCCCGCGGTGGCGGCCAAGGAGCTTGTGCAGGATGGCAAGCTGTGTCTGAGTGTGTTGTGTGCGAGGAACAGCGCCGCATTCTGGCTACGGCGGTAGGGAAAAATAAGGATTTGTCGCTGCTGAGTGTGGTTTCGGCCATACTCGGCAGCGAACGGGTATTGTTGCTATGGTCTCTTTGTGCGAGATGACCTCCTCGACGTGAATCCTCTAAGTGGCCCTTTCCGCCAATGGAGAACCGCCGGGAGGAGGCGGCGATTTACCCAACCCTTCCTGCCACCGTAGCCGGACCGGAGGGGATGGACCGGGATCTATCTTCTCATTGCACAGGTCCGACAGACGACGAGAGGCAGCTGGTGTGTACCTAGTCTGTCTCCCTATTAGGTAGGAGCCCAGCTGCCACCTGATCGTTGGAGTGGCTATCCAAGGCTGAGTAGCGAGTACTATCCCTTGCTACCTCAAAAAATACAGTCTGTGGGTACACCGTAGGGTTTTAGTCCATCGGAGTCGGACATAACCCACTCTCTTCCCCGGGAGGGTGGGTATCCATAAGGGATCTCTTCATGTTAATAAAAAAAAAGTGCATTTTTAGAGTAGATTTTTTAAACTGAGTGTTATTATTTTGTTATTATTTTCTTGTAATTTATTTCAGTACCCGACTGCTAATCGATTATTAATCGACTAATATACCGAATTGCACCATAGTCCCTGCAAAAATATGGCATTTATTGATGTGCAAACGTTCAAACAAACATTAATTTATAATACAAAATAATTAGTTTATGATTGATTAAACATTAGATTTAAATACCAACCAAAAGCAAATTAAAAACTTCTGTGTATGTTATTAGTTTCCCCGGGAGGGTGGGTATCCATAAGGGATCTCTTCATGTTAATAAAAAAAAAGTGCATTTTTAGAGTAGATTTTTTAAACTGAGTGTTATTATTTTGTTATTATTTTCTTGTAATTTATTTCAGTACCCGACTGCTAATCGATTATTAATCGACTAATATACCGAATTGCACCATAGTCCCTGCAAAAATATGGCATTTATTGATGTGCAAACGTTCAAACAAACATTAATTTATAATACAAAATAATTAGTTTATGATTGATTAAACATTAGATTTAAATACCAACCAAAAGCAAATTAAAAACTTCTGTGTATGTTATGTGTATATATTTATATATGAATACCTAAGAATAAGGCGAGTGCTTATGGTGCTCAATCGCTCGACAATAAGCTCAAGGGTGTCAAAGATGCCAAACCTTGGGTTGGGTTGTTACCTTGGATGCTACAACGTGAATCTTACTAAGTTAAAATAACTAAGCTAATCATACACATACGAATTAGTGAGGACTAAAATTAATATTAACACTTTATATTCTACCAATTTGAAACTAATATGTACTCGCTATATGTACATTTAAAGTAAAATTGGTAATATTGTATTCGCAAAATCAATTTACAGCATATAATAAACGAATGGACTAAAAATTTATGAATTATAAAATTCGAAATCACAGTTGGAATAGCTTTATAAATTCAAGGGATAAAGCAATTCCATATCCTATTGTCTAGATAGTTTTATTAAATTCATCGTTTTTTTTTCTGACAATGCTAGTCGTAAATACTATTGTACTATTTGGGCAGCATGATAAACAAAAATATTGGGGTATATAAATAATCTAATATGTATCAAAAACAATGTTATATAACAATATAATAATTTTGAGTTTTTTATAAAACAGATACATCCTCTAGCTAAACTACGCAATGTATGGGGTTTATTAACTGTATCCGCGTTTCAAAAAATTATGGACACTATATAAGTACTAAGAAACCCCTTCAAAAGGTGTAGATCGTAGGTGGCAGAGCCATGCTGAAGCTATTACTGATTTCAGTATAAATTGGTCGGGGTAGTACCACTCTCTCACAGAAAACCAACGTGAAGTAGCAGTGTTTGAATTGTTGCATTTTGTTGGTCAGTGAGAGCGCCGGAGGTCCCCCCCCCCCTCTAAACATGAAACCGGCTTTAAAGGTTTATATAACCCAGGGGGTACCAGCACGTACCGTGAAGGAGAATCCCACCTGAGCGTTATCGCTCAGGCTGCTCCTCTTACTCTGGGGAGGGCAATAAACCGCTTGTCAGGGCTAAGGGCAAAATCAAACGTAAGTCTACGGTGGCCTCACCCACACTCCGCGTGGATTTTTGCAATATACGGGGAACCCTCTCAAATATCAACTCCGTCCACCACCACCTTTAGTCGGAGAGGCCAGCCTTGCTTTTTTTAACTGAGACGCAAATATTCTCCCCCGTGGACGTCGCCTACCTGACGTAACCTGACTACAAAATTGAGCATGCTTTCGTGCCTCGGGCTGAGGTCTGCACGATTATCAGGGAGGATACATGCTTCTGTCGCCTTGCTAATCTCTTAGCAGCCTCGCCTTGCTTGGTCACTCCTGCAAAATGACCAAAAGCCGGAACCAAAAATGCTACCAGACCTGGGTTGACGCGTTGGTATCAAAGGATGTAAACACTAGTGCTGTCAAAGAGGAGTATAACATTGCCTCTACTTCCTACAAAATAGCGATAGCCTTAGCAAAGTTCACCTTAAACTTTCCTAGATTGGCAGAAATGGTGAGAGACTGGTTCGTCTACCTTCTCGAACTCGGACATTCTGGTCTCTTGCCAAAGCCATCTTAGGAAACTTCAGTCTCCCATCGTTCCCATCATTGTGAAAGGAAGACAACTCGTTAGCCTAGGACGCAAAAGACAAAGCCCAACTTTTTAGCTGCCTTTTTGCATTGAATTCGACTTTAGATGACAATGGGAAGTCACCATCAATCATAGCGCGTTGTAAAACCTGCATGTCCAATGTACAGTTTTTGTACAAACGTATACACAAAAAACTCTTCTCCTTAGACATCAATAAGTCGCGTGGACCCAACTGGATTCCCGTAATTGTGCTAAGAACATGTGATCCGAAACTAGCTCCAGTTCTTGCGTGTCTTTTTCGGCACTCCTATTTCACACGTGTCACAAGTCTGCTTCTGTGCACCCGATCTCAAAAAAAGGTGACCATTAAGAGCCATCGAACTATCGGCCAATCGCTCTCACTTCCTTGTTTCCAAAATAATGGAGTCCATTATAAACTGCCAGCTCTTGAAGTACCTAGAGAAAAACCAGCTCATTAGCGACCACTAATATGGCTTTCGCTAATGTCGCTCAGCTAGTAACCTTCTAGCGTCATGATATATCAATGGGCGGAGGCAGTCGAAAGCAAGGGGGAGGCCATAGCCGTAAGTTTAAACGTAGCGAATGCTTTTGATCACGTTTGGCACAAAGCGCTTCTCTCGAAGCTTACTTCCTTTGTACTTCCCGGGAATATATTCAGATAGTTGTCTAGCTTCCTCACGGGCCGAAGTGCTCTGATCTGAAGCCTGTGAATGCTGGCTTTCTACAAGGCTATGTACTATCCCCTGCTCTCTTTCTTTTATATATCACCGATATGTTGCAAGTCAGTAATATTCCTTGCTATGTGGACGATAGTACTGGGGATGCTTTATACAATGGCCATGCTAATATTTCCTGGTAATACGTTGTAGAGTATCTACAACTTGAGTCTGAAATGGAGACCTCATTCGACCAAGTCTCGTATTGGGGTAAACAAAACTTGGTCTATTTTAACCCTACAAATACACAAATTTAACGCAATGTCTAGCTTTCAGGGAGTCCCCTTAGACGTTGATATATCGAGTGACGTCCAGTTTGGTGGTCATTTGGAATGCAATGCAATGCAATGCTGGCCTCCAAAAAACTTGAGTGTGCTGCGTGGGAGGAGCAACGTCGCACTCTGACTACGGCGGTAGGGCAAGGCCATGCTCGGTAGTGAGGATAACTGGAATGCAATGGCCTCCTTCTGCGAGAAAGTCGTTTCGCAGAAGGAGGCGGCGGAGAGGGTCCGTGAGCAAGATCCTCAAAGTGACCCTCTCTGCCAACGGAGGACAGGCAGGAGGAGGCGGCAGTTTGACCGCCTCCTCCCACCGTAGCCGGACCTAGGGAGGATGGGTCGGGAGGCCCATCTTCCTAGTGTACAGGTCCGGCGGACGGAGAAGACGGCCGGTGTGTACCCGGCTGTCTCCTCACAGGACGAGGCCCGGCGGCAGCAATATCGCTGCTGGGCCAACCGCTGGGGCGGCACGATGAAGTCTATAGAGATCTCGTGCCGCCCCAACTTAGCGGTAGACGTACACCGTGGGGTTTTAGTCCGTGCGAGACGGACTTAACCCACCCTCTCCCCCGAGAGGGTGGTGTATCCATAAGGGATTTCCCCACGTAAAAAAAAAAAATGAAAGGTTCATTTAATATATTGCCTTGTCATAGTATTGCCCTTAATAGGGCAAAACAGTATTTCACACCAGAACATCGTTTGCTTCTTTATACGGCGCAAGTTCGCCCTCACATGGAATACTGTTCTCATCTTTGGGCTGGAGTGCCTCAATGTCAGCTGCTTACGTTTGAACGCACCCAGTGTAGAACGGCTCGAACCGTTGGCGACGAGGTAATATCCGATCGGCTCAACTCAATGGCACTGTGTCAGGACACCGCGTCTCTTTACGTTCTTTATCGCATCTACCTCGGTGAGTGTTCAGAGGAGTTGTTTGGTTTGATACCTGCCTCTGCATTTCACTATCGTACAACCCGCCTGAAACTGAAATATCATCCACACGACCTGGATGGGTAGAGGTCTTCCACGATGAGGTTCTCAAGGTCATTTCTGGGGTGTAAGGGGTGTCGAATTACATCATAAGACTTGAGACACCCAAGCCAACCTCACCTGGACCTGGTGCACTCTGCTGAATAACGAACGAGGCAATGGCGAAAGCGGGGTGGTAGGGTTTTACAGCCTGACTGGGTCGCAACCACCGTATGGCGAAAAAGCCCGTCATAGTGATTTCCTTCTGCGGGTCGCATTTCGGGATCAGCCTGTGCATATTTAGTATTTCGCAGGCCGGCATGACAGCGGCGATCAACGATGGATAGTGTATCACTCGGTGGTCGCCATTGTTTTTGGATTGTTCTTTGCTTACCATCAGACTTAGTGCAGTAATTTTGCCATGCTACAATAAAAAAAAAATCTGTCTCGTATTTCTACTTTGTGGAATTGTCTCCTAGCGGCGGTGTTTTCAAGCCATTACGAGTTACGAACCTTCAATAAACGACCGTACACTTCTTTAAGGGCCAGCAACTTACTTGCGACTCCCCTGGTGTTGCTAATGTTTATGGATGGCAGTGGTCACTGACCATCAGGTGACCCACCTGTTCGTTTGCCCCCTATAATATAAAAAAGGAATATGAAACCTTTGTCATCACTGTAATGTTCTCATAACAACGCACAATGCGAAAACCATTCTCCCTTCAGGATACCTTTTAATAATGTTAAAATATAGATATCATCGAAGAATATTAAAAAAACAACAATAGCTTAATAAATATTACCAAATATATAATACAAATAGTCATAATTTGAAAACGCTTTAGATTTATAGTAATTGGTATTTAAATGTAGATCAAATCGCAATCTCTTACTGTAAATTGTGTTTTAGATAGAATTTGAAGCCAGAGCGAGACTAGAATTAGCCGCGCATAGCTATATCACAAATTATACCCAATAAATTTACACAGTGGAAGACTATCTCGTTTCCTATTCCACAACGGTTTATCTGTTTCACTGTGGCGTTAATACATGTACTCTCATTAAGTGAAACTTAGGTCTTTAACTTAATTACTAGGTAAAATATTAATTATAAATATGAAGTAATGTTTATTCACCAGAATTACAAATACTTTAACAACTATTGCGTTGTTTATGCTAAGGTTTTTATAAATACAAACGCGATGGCGATTGTTTGCGCCTTTACAGGCAACATATGTCGGCTTAGTAAAAATAAAAATACGTGCGTCGTCTCGTGATAGTGTTTATTCTAGTTTTTCAAAGAATTGTTAATCGTAACGGACTCAGAGCTTTGTCCTGATTGGGTCGTTCGCGTAGATGCCACGATCCGGGTGTCGCCGTCTTGATTTGAAGCGTGAACATACTCCTCGCCTTGAAAGGTGCTGCTTTCAACCCTCGCTGACGTAGACTTCGCAGGTAGATGTTGCCCGCCACGTGGTCATCGCATAGCGGAAGCTACCAATATTCAAAAATGGTCGGAGTATGATGCTGGTCGAAGTTTCAACGCCAGCTCTGTAGACACCATCTCGTTCTGGAATATCTTAAGGAATCCCCCTAGTTTCTTACAAGGAGATTAATTCTCGTATTGACTGAGGA
Source organism: Antheraea pernyi (assembly GCA_015888305.1). Lineage (NCBI taxonomy): Eukaryota > Metazoa > Arthropoda > Insecta > Lepidoptera > Saturniidae > Antheraea > Antheraea pernyi. The sequence goes on along the minus strand of MU158877.1, from coordinate 161,324 downwards.
TGAGGGTACAGTGTAGTGTGTCGTTCTTGCTTTTGACTTGTCTTCAGACTTGGAGTTGTACTTTTGGGCTGTCATCCTCAAAAGTGTTTATATATATTTGTTGTATCTGTTGATATTTTGTCAGTTAGGCGAATTGCAATCAGCACTTACAGGCTTTGTTAGTGGACGGCCATTAAAGAACTGCGGGACTGACGGAAAGGAAGTCTTACGGATTTGAGGACATTGAAGTTAGAGGTTGGCAATAGAGAACGGCCTCAACTTCGGCTAACACCGTGCCAAACACCTCCAACGTTCAGTGTGCGTCACCAACAATGTCTCAAATGACGTAGAAAAAGTCTCATCCCAGCCTCGCACAGGCTTACAAAATAACTAGCATAATTGTAGAATGGAATTTAAATTACTCCAAAATTAATAGTAATGTCATGTGTAATTGCGTATTTCTTAATCGTATCAGAGTAGTTGCGTAAAGAGACTTTGAAATAATTAAGGAAATGCACAAAATTCTTTTCATTACTACATAATATTTTTGACGGTTTACCTGTATCAAATAAACCTTTTGCGAATAAGGTAGCATTTGATGGTGGATCACTGACTTGTTCTAAATGGCACGTGTTGGTTAAATAAACTAATACACGCTATAGTTGGTTTTGTTCCCCGATCGCGACGGTTCAAAACAAGTACTGCCATAGAATAATGAACACAGCAACTCACAAATGGATTTCCCATCGAGTGTCTTTTGTGTTAATTGTTATAATGGTTTGTGTTAATAACCAGCTAGGGTTAATAAATCTACTAAGTTTGCGTGTACTTAACATCGGCATGTTATTAACACGCTTATTACCGAACTTGTGCGCATTATAATTAAATCCGTGTAAATACGAGAAGGTACGTAGAAAGTTATGTATATATTATTCTTACAGTGAAAATCTACAATATTGAACTAACAATGTTATCTTGCTGCGTATAACAATATATGAGCTTAGTTCCTGTAGGTAAACGTTACGAGTGCTGTATATGAGTTCACTGTACTTAGCTTGTACAATATTAACCGATTTTTATTTATTAAATTTATTTATATAAAACCAAAATTGAACGATAGTTATGTTGTGATTCGTTTATTGGTATTTATAAATATAATTTTTCTATATCAGCACAGGTATCATATTTGTATTGACGGAATGAATAAAATTTGAATCTAAATAGCCTTGTATAGGTATCTCAATAAGTTGTGACTTGTTCAAGTGTTCGACGATAGACTAGTACTAGCTGCGGTACTGGCGTCGAAAATAGTAAGGTTGATTGTCGTAGCATGCTCACGAAATACACCTTGATGCGACATATAATATTGTGGAGTTTCGTAAGACGTTACGCAGTCGATATGGTTTTATGCGATATGCTTATGAATACAATTTGTATATGTCGTTTATACATGTGTTTGCGGTCTAGGCGTTTTTCTAGCTCGTAAAAACACCTATCCACTTGTGCGTATGTTTCGCCTAACGCATCAGGAGAATATTTAATTGGCGTGTTCACACAGAACCTACCATCGACTGCGCATTTAGTCGACTTTATTTAGCGTATTTCGGATAGAAATTTATCACCGTGCAAAATAATTATCAGTTTGTAGGCTGGTGATTATTCTAGATCTGAAAATCGAGCTAGTTGTGGATGTGCACGACATTACAATATATATTATTTAATTAATATTTATTTCGGAAATTTTTAACGGAACCAGAAATTATCCAACCCAATTTAGTGTTTTGAAGTAAAGGGACGGCCTGAGTGTTTACTAAACGGTTAGTAAACGCATTTTCCCTTCACTAAGTAGATCCCAGACTAACCTAAGCAAGCCAGCAAGCAAGCCTAACCAACTAAGCCTACGCCTATCAAGAGATCTATAGATTGGCTTTCAAAAAATGTGGGATCGGCCAGAGTAATATTATTTGGAATATTAAATAACCTACGCGGTACTGTGATACTTGGCAACGTCGAAGTTACTTCTGGTAAAACTAAACATTGTATATTCTGTGAATTGAATGTGCCATCAGTAGATATTAATTTAATATTACACGTCTGGCTACATTGCGTGATTATATTACTAACCCCTCGAATCTGTTGTGTGGACTGTATTAATTGCGAATTTAATTTGTTACAAAACGATTTTGTAATAAACGATCTTTCACTACCACTGTCTAATAATGCGCGTGCCCTATGTAATTTACCTGAACTGTCAGGTATATCGACAAGTGCAGTGGATAAAAGAATTGTTTGTTCATTTTGCGTATTATGAATATTGTTATGAACGTTATCTATTTGTATCGAATAACTTTGTACGTGTGTATAACTGTTAGCCGCCCCTGCGCCCGCGCTTGCGCCCGATCCGCAGGTGGGGTTGCTCGGTGACTCATTCGCCGTGTGGCCGGGGTGACGGGTGATAGTGCGCGTGTTAGGTTCATAACCCGTACTTCGGTCACAAATTAGAGTGTTATGTTTGTTTTCACACTTTCTACACGGACCATACCTACATATATCTGCTACATGACCTGGACGAAGGCAGTTCTCGCATAGTTTATGATCATGAACAAACGTTCTTCTTTCTTGTAAATCGCGATCAAGAAATTGTTGACACGAATACAAAGGATGCGGTGTGTTACATAATATACATAGCTTGTGTCGTTTTCCTATCGGTTTGTAATTTGTTTTAGAACTGCCTTCGGACGATTGTGTGATAATGTTGCAGTGAACCTTTGGAATGTATGATGACTTATGGTTTGTATGTGGTTTGTGTGTATCATGTAAAGATTCCAACATATCTGCCTTGTCTCTCAGAAATTCTAATAAGTCACCGACTTTTTGAGATTTAGAGTCGCCTCCACACTTAGCAGAAATGTTTTTATACTGCTCCCACTCACGTTCGGTTGCGCGGTCTAGCTTTGACACGATCATAAAAATAATTAACGTATCCCAGTGTTCGGTAGGTTCGCCGAGTAATTTAAGTGACCGTAAATTTTTTAATGTCATGTCAATAAGTTGACGTATGTGTATTGACGATTCTTTTGATGCCGTAGGCAGGGAAAATAATGCTTTTACATGATTATTCACTAATAATTTACTATTATTATAGCGATTAAGAAGTAATTCCCATGCTACTATGTAGTTATCAGCCGAAAATTCTAGCGATTCAATTACTAATTGTGCTTCTTTCTTTAGAGATTACTTTAAATAACAAATATAAATAAATAAACAAATAAACAAAAATTTTTGTATTTTTGTGATAGATTTGCAAGAATGAACTAGAGATAGAAAGGTATCGCATTGCACAGGTGAGGCCGACGAGGGGAGACGACTGGTTGTGTACCCAGTAGTCTCTCTATAGTAGGACGAAGCCTGGCGTTCATTCGCCAGGCTGCCGCAGGGGCGGTTTCTCAGGTAGACAGCAGGTTCGATCCCTGGCCGCCCCTACTATGCGGCGGACGGTACACCGTGGGGTTTTAGTCCGTGCGAGTCGGACATAACCCACTCTCTCCCCCGAGAGGGTGGCGTATCCATAAAGGATTTCCCCACGTAAATAAAGAAAAAAAAGGCCGGCATGACAGCGGTGACCGGCGATGGATAGTGTGTCACGTGGTGGTCGCCATTGTTTTTGGATTGTACTGTGCTTACCATCAGGCACAGTGCAATCATATTGCCGTGCAAAAAAAAAATTATAGAACTTCAGTTTTGAGTATCCTCTTGTAATATTTACAAAATTTCGTTGAATGTTACGGGGTATTTAACGTATACAAAACATACAATGTAATATCATTATTTAAGTACCTTTTTGTATGTTTTGCATCGCAATTTCAAGACAAATGCGATACGGTATTGCTATAGAATAAAGTAGCAAAAAGGTATACAGTTGACCTAATGTTTGGTGGACTCTGTTACATATTGTTCTACCTCAAATATGACTGCAATCCTGAGACCATTTAGCAATAAGTGACATTTAATCTATGCGTATGGTAATGAAAACCGTTTTATTTAAGTAGTGCTTATGTGAAATAAAATGTATATTGTTAATTTAAATCTAATAAATAACAATTGAAAAATTATGTTACTCATTTTTTTTATAGCTGTTCACGCTTCAAATCAAGACAGCGACACCCGGAGCGTGGCGTCTACGCGAACGACCCAATCAGGACAAAACTCTGAGTCCGTTACGATTAACACCCCTTTTGAAAAACTAGAATAAACACTATCACGAGACGACGTATGTGCCACGCTCCGGGTGTCGCTGTCTTGATTTGAAGCGTGAACAGCTATAAAAAAAATGAGTAACATAATTTTTCAATTGTTATTTATTAGATTTAAATTAACAATATACATTTTATTTCACATAAGCACTACTTAAATAAAACGGTTTTCATTACCATACGCATAGATTAAATGTCACTTATTGCTAAATGGTCTCAGGATTGCAGTCATATTTGAGGTAGAACAATATGTAACAGAGTCCACCAAACATTAGGTCAACTGTATACCTTTTTGCTACTTTATTCTATAGCAATACCGTATCGCATTTGTCTTGAAATTGCGATGCAAAACATACAAAAAGGTACTTAAATAATGATATTACATTGTATGTTTTGTATACGTTAAATACCCCGTAACATTCAACGAAATTTTGTAAATATTACAAGAGGATACTCAAAACTGAAGTTCTATAATTTTTTTTTTGCACGGCAATATGATTGCACTGTGCCTGATGGTAAGCACAGTACAATCCAAAAACAATGGCGACCACCACGTGACACACTATCCATCGCCGGTCACCGCTGTCATGCCGGCCTTTTTTTTCTTTATTTACGTGGGGAAATCCTTTATGGATACGCCACCCTCTCGGGGGAGAGAGTGGGTTATGTCCGACTCGCACGGACTAAAACCCCACGGTGTACCGTCCGCCGCATAGTAGGGGCGGCCAGGGATCGAACCTGCTGTCTACCTGAGAAACCGCCCCTGCGGCAGCCTGGCGAATGAACGCCAGGCTTCGTCCTACTATAGAGAGACTACTGGGTACACAACCAGTCGTCTCCCCTCATCGGCCTCACCTGTGCAATGAGGAGATGGGTCCCCCGACCTGCGGCCTGCGAAAAGCGGAATATACACAGGCTGATCCCGAAAGGCGACCCGTAGAAGCGAATCACTATGACGGGCTTTTTCACCATCAGCCACCGCCATTGCCTCGTTCGTTATTCAGCAGGGTGCACCACGTGCAGGTGAGGTTGGCTTGAGTGTCTCAAGTCTTAATTATCTTATTCTTGTCATTTCTAAAATTAATTGACGTTGATGGTGAACAAAGTGCAAAAAAATAACGGTAATAACCCAAAGATCCAGCCATCAATTACAATTCATCGGCAGTCATTACTGTTGTGCCGGGCTTCAAGCCTTTTCATAGTACATAGACACTGGCTGATGCAGAAGAGCGACAAATTAAAAGAAAGAAATTATGAAGGGCTTATCATTGTGTGTATTAAGAAGCTCCTACCTACTTGTATATACATTTGTGCTGTCCCATATTGCTGAATAAATTCCGCCTGATTACGGATCGAAATATCTTGAAACATGTCACTACGCTGGGTGATAAACTGATGTATGGTAGTTGCAATCGAGAAAGACAAAATCGTCATATTCTATCTGGTGCAGAGAAGTTAATTCAATGATGGACAAATATATCTGCGCGCGATGAAGTTCACATTATAGATTGTCAAATTATAGTTGAACTAGCGACCCTTTTTTTTTTTTTTTAACGTGGGGAAATCCCTTATGGATACGCCACCCTCCCGGGGGAGAGGGTGGGTTATGTCCGAGTCGCACGGACTAAAACCCCACGGTGTACCGACAGACCGTTTTGTGGGGGCGGCAAGGGATCGAACAAGCTAATCAACCTTGTAGAGCCGCCCCCACGGTCCGCCCGGCGGAAGGTGACCGCCGGGCTCCTACCTATAGAGGGACAGACCGGGTACACACCAGCTGCCCCCCCTCGTCCGCCGAACCCGTGCAATGAGGAGATGGGCCCCCCGGCCCATCCCCTCAGGTCCGGCTACGGTGGCAGGAGGAGTTGGGCGAAGCGCCTTCTCCTCCTGCCTGTCCTCCTTTGGCGGAGACGGCCACTTTGAGGGTCTGCCTCGCGGGCCCTCTCCGCCTCCTCCTTCTGCGAGATGACCTCCTCGCAGAAGGAGGCCATCGCTCGCCACGCCTGTTCGCTGCCGAGCATGGCCGAAACCACGCTCGGCAGCGATAAGTCCGGTCCTACCGCCGCCGCCAGAAGGCGGCGCTGCTCCCCCCACGCAGCACACTCAGACAGAGTGTGCTGCGCGGTATCTTCGGCTGCGCCGCACTCGTGGCAGGCGGCGGTCGGCTCCCTGCGTGCGATCCGGTGCAGGTACCACCCGAAACAACCGTGTCCGGTGAGTACCTGCACCAGCCTAAACGTCAGGGAGCCCCACTCCCTCTCCTTCCACGCCCGCAGGACCGGGCGGACGGCGTCCACAGTGAATCGCCCGAAACGCTCGTCCGCCAGGTCCTGCTGCCACCTTACGACGGCGTCCTCTCTTTGACGCCGTCTCTCCGCCTCTACCTCCCTGGGAGCCGGGGGCTCCCCCCTTCGTTTCCTCGCCGCCGTGAACTCGTACACGGCGGCGAGAACTCCTGCCTCCAGCTCCCAGGGCAGGGAGCCGGCGAGCACACAGGCCGCCGCCGAGGACACCGTCCGGTACGCCCGGATCGCCCTCAGTGCCACCGTGCGCTGCGCACTTCGCAGCGCACGCACGTTGACGGCACCGAGGGCGTCGGCCCAGACCGGAGCCCCGTAGGCGGCCATCGCTCGCACGACTCCCATATAGAGTCTGCGGCACCCGGCACCCGGTCCCCCTACGTTGGGGAGTAGCCGGCCGAGTGCCGCAGCCGCCCCACCAATTCGCGGTCCGAGCCCCGCAAAATGGGGCCCGAACCGCCAGCGCCCGTCCAGGGTGAGGCCCAGATATTTCATCCGGGTCCCCACCCTGATCTGGGCGCCCTCCACCACTATGTGGGCCCCAGGTGGTGGCCCTCGCCGAGGCCCATGAAAGAGTAGGGCCTCGGTCTTCTCGAGGGCCACCCTGAGGCCCAACCTCCTTATGCGCCTGACCACGAGGGTTGTGGCCATCGTAGCCAGGCGCTCCACCTCCCTCCAGTCTCCCCCCCGGGCTACGACTAGGGTGTCGTCCGCGTAACAGATGAGGCGTGCTCCATATGGGAGCACGCCGCGGAGCACCCAGTCGTAGCCCATGTTCCACAGGAGTGGCCCCAGGGCCGACCCCTGTGGAACCCCCCGCCCTGTCGCCCGCCGGACCATCCACCCGTCGCCGTCCACATAGGCGACCTCCCTACCCTCGAGGTACGCCTCCAGCACCCGCCGCAGGTACGGGGGCACTCCGAAATATCGAAGCGCCTCCCGTATGACCCCATGCGGCAGGGTGTTGAAGGCGTTAGCGATGTCGAGTGACACCGCCAAGACCCTCTCCCCCTGGGAGGTCGCCTCAGCAGACAGCGACTTGAGGAGGCACAGGGCGTCCACAGTGGAACGCCCTGTCCGGAAGCCATACTGCGCGTCCGCCAGATTCGGCCCAACTTCCTCTAGGTGCTGGACGACCCGGGAGGAGATAACCCTCTCCAACACCTTCCCGGCGTCGTCCAGCAGGACGAGGGGCCGATACGCGGACGCGCAATCCAGGGGGCGGCCCGCCTTTTCTATGAGGCAAAGCCGCCCAAGCTTCCAAGGCTTCGGGAATTGTCCGACCGTAAGACACCGGTCGAACAGCTCCCGAAGCCACCCCCCTAGGTGGCCCAAGGCAAGGCCGAGCACCCGACCCGGGACCCCATCAGGGCCGGGCGCTCTTCGCCGGTTGAGGAGGCGTTCCACGGCCCTCCCCATTTCCTCCTCCGTTATCGGAGGGGGAGGCCCGTCGAGCACCTCCTCGACTACCCCCCGAGGCGGAGGCATGGAAGGAGCCGGTAGCATCGGAGGGTCGGGGAATAATTCTCCCACGACCCTCGCTACCACCTCCGGTGGGAGGGTCTCCGTCGCCGGAGGCGCCCAGGATCGCAACTTCTTGCGCACGATCCTGTACGGGCGCCCCCAAGGATCCCCCTCCAGTGTTTGGAGCAGCTCCTCCCATGCTGCTTCTTTCGCCCGGCTGATGGCAGCCTGCAGGGTCTTCCTACACTCCCTGTAGCTGCCATACAACCGGGCCTCCGCCTCCGGGTCCCGGTGTCGGCGTCGGCGGCTGCGTCCGAACAGCCGCCGGGCCGCTGAGCAGGCCGCTCGGAGATCGGCGATCTCCGGCGACCACCAGTACACCGCCCGTTTGTCTGGGCGGTGTACGCTCCGCGGCATCGACGCGTCGCAGACCTCCGTGAGGGCTCCACGGAGGCGGGCTGCGGACGCGTCGACATCAGCCCCTGTGGGGGGGGGCATGGCCCACGCCTGGACGATGGCCGCCTCTTCCGCTAATTCGCCTCCTCCGGGGGCGGGTGCCAATTCCGGCTTGGGAGGTGGAGACCTCGAACCTGATATCCATTTTAATGAAATATTATTAAGGGCAGTTTTGATCTACATGACATGTACAAAGTATGTACTATGGAATTAGTATATCTTCAAAAGATCGATAAAAAGTTCGGGATGGTATATTTTTATCTCTAAAGGATAACGCACAGTAATAATTTTTATCTTTTTACAAAAATAAGTATGTGTTATTTACCAAGCTATTTTATACAATACAGTATAAAAAGATAAAAATTATTACTGTGCGTTATCCTTTAGAGATAAAAATATACCATCCCGAACTTTTTATCGATCTTTTGAAGATATACTATACCATAGTGCATTCATTTGATATATCTCGTAAGATTTAGGCAGCGTTTGCAATTTAAGTACACAAAAATATGTTTGTTAGGACATCACATTATAAATCTCTGAATCTCTGAATCTCTCTGAAAAAGAGATCTAAGAGAACAGAAAACGGAAGCGACTTCATTTTATACTATGTATAGACTAGCATGTGGTCACGACGTGGACGTATAGGGGTGAATTACCGAGTATTGTTCTAGATAAGCATATTGTTGACGAGAGCGCAGGGTGGGAAAAGCACCGCATGAAGGCCGGATGAAAAGTGACGCACGCATCGGATGAAATGTGACTATACAAATGGCGCGGCCGAGACACGCGACGAAAAATCACAAAGCGAAATAAATTACGAGTTCAACTCAAAAGTGCTTCGCATGCCATTGTCGCGCAAATCGTACTTATCCTCGGTTAACGTTTTATAACTTTTGAAAAACATTACTTATATATACATGTATTATATACCGGAGGTTGCTACACAACAAATGGATTTTATTTCACAATGGATTTGAAGCACGCGAAACGAAAGTAACAGACTATTTTCAACGCTAAACATAAACGTTGTTATTATATCCACCTACATATTGTTTACGGCATCCATTACGTGCCAACAATAAACTATTTCTTGAAAACAGAAAACCGAGTCACAGGATCATAAATTAAAATGTATGAATTGATTATAAAATTACAAGGTAAATAACACTTTCTTTTGGTATAGTTTTGTTGTGATCATTTTTATATAGGCAAATTAATAAAAACAAAAATTTACTTATGATATTATTAACAATAATATTTTCATGTGTACTTAGGTAGGTTTAATAAATTACTTCAAGTATTCTTTGTTATGTTATTCTTATGTCATTTACGGATATTACGTTATTATGATGTATTCTATTTATTTTATTTTATTGTAGTACGGCAAAGTGACTGCACTATGCCTGATGGTAAGCACAGTACAATCCAAAAACAATGGCGACCACCGACTAACACACTATTCAACGCCGGTCGTCACTATCTTGCCGGCCTGCAAAAAGCTGAATATGCACAGGCTGATCCCGAAACGTGACCCACAGAAGCGAATCACTATTACGGGCTGGAGAAAACAAGTTTTAAAACAGTTTTAAGGTCAACCTAATTACAACTATGATAATACACCTAGTAATAAAGTTACGAATGTTCAGAATATTATTTAATACTTACGATAAAACGAGCAAAGCAATAAATTACTCCCGCCAATTACAAATGAAAAGACAACATAAACAACATTTAGTGTGCATTCAACCTTAACACGCAATTAATAAAGTACTTTTTCCCGTTATTCTGCGTGTTTGTACCTGGTTGGCGAGCCTTGGCCAAAGATTTGTACTACAGGTGTAAAATCGGTAATTTTGTTCAAAATTTAATATTATTTGTTAGTTTAAAATATAAATTATTCAACATGTATTTAGGGAAAGTAAGATACTCCGGCCGTTAAATTGCTTTCGGGTATTATTTTTGCCTCTTTTGAATACACTGCGGCATTGTGAAACGTGCTTACATTGGCTGTGTTTCAAATAAAATAAACAAAATACAAGCTCACGTTTCAAGTGAGCTGTTATTTACCTAGGCGTATTTTTCGCGCCAACCTGATATCTAGTTATTGTTGATCGAAACTCGACCGACTCGCCTTTTATAGCATGCAGCCAATGTACGATCAGCCGATAACTTCGACCAATGACGTATCAAGTCAATAGTACGGACAGTTCTAACACAGTCTCTGCTAACAATACTAATAAGGTGCCTAGAAAACAAAATACTTATAATCCAATACACCACCAATGATATTACACTTTTCCGTTAATCTTGAATAAAGTATACCTAAAAATATTTATGTAAAATTATTATAATGAATGTATGTACCGTTTAAATAAAATAAAATATCTATTGTAAATATTACTATCCTATTAAATCCAGCTCATTGTAAATAATTGAGAAAGCAATAAATTTAAGTACGGTCCACATGGAGCACTAGATAGTTAAACTTGCATTTATGATTCATGCCGTAGTATCTGCTATAGAGTTAGGCTTTACGCGTAACGCTGTTACAGGCTACCACTGTAATACTGTCGCTGACGTCACTATCAAAGATGGACACGTATTCTCTGGAGCAACGGGTCTCCTCATGTTACGTCTGTCTGCATAATGAATACACATTACTCAAATGACAACATTTGCTTGATAGAAGTGTTAACTCACTTCTAAAAATTGCTATTGATGAAACTTATTATATTGCTGAATTTTAATCAGCTTTTCGTTACTTATAATCTATGAGTCTTATAAAACTGAATTATTAAATTAAACTTATGTGTTTGTATCTCTCGTTAGCGTATTTCTTCTAAACTACGCAACGCATTTTTGATATGATTTTCACTCTCGTTTAGACAATTTCTTCCGAAAGATTTATATGTATAACATTTGTATATTACATTGATATACTACAGAGTGAAATAGATATACTCCAATGAAGTCGTAGGAACGAGATTTCTGGCGTTTACATCGAAAATGCTGACTAAACCTTATGAGATACTCCAAAATAATGTGTATTATAGTATATGTTAAAAATGTTATGTTATGGGAATAACGTAGATATACAAAAACTATAATTGTAATTGTGTCTATATTAGCACAATGTAGACATAACGGTACGACGAACGTTATCGAAAATTCATATCACTTATGTGTTTTTACAGTCGACTAATTTATTTTTACTTTTTTTAATTTTCTTGAACAACGTATTAATATACAAACCAACGATTAAGATGAATGGATGATTATGATATGTAAGAATATACCAATTAATATGTACCAATATGCATACATAAATAATAATCATTTCCTTTTTAACGTATTCAGTTATTCTAAATCAGTAATAAGTGTAGTTAAGTTCCTTGTATCTTAACTTGTAGTTCAGTTTTTGTGATTATCATAAAAAACAACTTGAACTTTTTAGGTTTACTTGTAATTATCTTTTATTAACTTAACATATTTAAACGCTGTAAATATTATCAGTCTAGATAAGATCTCTGTTTGTTATAAGATATACTTGTTACTTAATAATAAAAATAATAAAAAAAACAATAATAAAAACATCACCTACATATATATCTATCTATCTATTTATTATAATAAAACTGTAACAGGGCCAAATCTGTACATTAAATATTTTTTGAAAATTTTGATCGGGGTAGGCTTTGTTGTCGATATAGAAGCCAAAAATAACCTTTTTAAAATTTTTGTCTGTCTGTCTGTCCCTGTGAACGTGCATCACTCTGAAAGTACTGAACCGATTTTGACGAAACTTGGCACAATGATAACAAATGTTACGAGACTACATTTAGGATACTTTTTTTCTCATAAAACGCAAGGGATTCTCCACGACCTGCCTGTTTGTCTGTCCCTTTAAACACGTATTACTCTGAAAGTACTGAACCAATTTAGACGAAATTTGGCACAGTAATAACTAATATTACAAGGTTACATCTAGGATACTTTTTATCTCATAAAACGGAAGGGATTCTACAGGATAACGGACGAAAGTAAAAAAAATGTAGTTCATGATATTCTTGACGAATTTTGGTAGATTTTCTTTGTGCTATATATAGCAGACAGATTAGCTAAAAAATTAAGCTATATTTCCATATGCTACTTAAAAAAAAATACCAAAAAAATTGACCACCGTGTTTCGAACCGCCGGCGTCGAAACATATAAAATCCAGTACGTTACAACTGAGCTACGCTTACATGACATTTCTGTATGTAATTATCGAACACGTATGAAACATTTATGTAGACGAAACTGTCACTTATGTTTTTTTTTACTTTCGTCCGTTATCCTGGAGAATCCCTTGCGTTTTATGAGATAAAAAGTATCCTAGATGTAACCTTGTAATATTAGGTACTTTCAGAGTGATACGTGTTCACAGGGACAGAAAAACAGACAGACAGACAAAAATTGCAAAGTCTACCCCGATCAAAACTTTCAAAAAATATTTAATGTACAGATTTGGCTTTGTTACAATTTTATTATAGTATAGATAAATAAATAAATTTTTGTCTGTCTGTCTGTTTTTCTGTCCCTGTGAACACGTATCACTCTGAAAGTACCTAATATTACAAGGTTACATCTAGGATACTTTTTGTCCCATAACATGGAGGGAGTTCTCCAGGATGAGGAAAAACAAAAATTTGTGGTTAATGTAACTAGACTTTTTTGCGACACCTTAGTACAAGAGCCAGCAACGTTGGAAGAACGAGAATTTTAGAAAAGCTGGTTCTTTAATGTGAAGATATGTTATGCCCTTCCAAACAGGATTCAGGATACCTGGTAGCCGGTTAACGTTGTGTTTTTTAAAGCGCATCACACTGTTAAAGATCAAAATTTTGATTTACAAATAAATTTAGGAACAATATTTTTTCAGTAACTTTTAAACGCTATTAAAATCATGAGTTTATCACAGCAAGATATTTTTTATATACAATATTGTGCCCGATGATATATTTTATAAATAAAAATTATTAATTTCAAACCATTTTATTTTTTCCATTATAGAGAACATATTTCATTTTACTAACGACGCCATCTTAAATACATGTCTCGATAACATACGCTGCCACAATTATCGGGGGGGGGGGGTCGAGAGAAGGTAAGGGGAAGAGGAGGGGAGGTGGGATTTTTTTTTTCGAACTAACTATGCTATTGAACCTGCAAGATCTTAACAGCTTCACCGGGCTACTAAGGCGAGCGCTTAAGGCACTCAGCCGATTTTATTTTGACAACTACCTCAAGGGTGCACGGCATACCTCGGCTTTGGCTGTTGCCTGATACATGCAATTTGCGATCTATCTTTTTTTTTTTTCTTAACGTGGGGAAATCCCTTATGGATACGCCACCCTCCCGGGGGAGAGGGTGAGTTATGTCCGACTCGCACGGACTAAAACCCCACGGTGTACGTCTTCCGCTATAGTTGGGGCGGCACGAGATCTCTATAGACTTCATCGTGCCACCCCAGCGGTTGGCCCAGCAGCAAAAGGGTCGCCACCGGGCCCCGTCTTGTTAGGAGACAGCCGTGTACACACCGGCCATCTCCTCCGTCCGCCGGACCTGTGCAATGGGAAGGTGGGCCCCCCGACCCATCTTCCCTGGTCCGGTTACAGTGGGAGGAGGCGGTCAAACTGACGCCTCCTCCTGCCCGTCCCCCGTTGGCGGAGACGGCCACTTTGAGGGTCTTGCTCACGGACCCTCTCCGCCGCCTCCTTCTGCGAGACGACTTCCTCGCAAA
>MU158877.1:113976-138454 GCA_015888305.1 Antheraea pernyi | reverse complement strand
AAGCTTATCGAGGAAAGCTTATTGGCTGTATGTCATCGCGATAAGACCAGTGGGAGCGGAGCACCAATAAATAATGTTTCAAAATCGTTTTTTTTTTCTTTTGAGAGCTTCCGCTTCTTTTTAGCGTTAGTAGTAACTATTCCACGCGGACGAAGTCGCAGGCAGCAGTTAGTATGTTATAAAAATATGATATCTTATGGAATGGCGTCGCAGTAAACCAGTACGTGTTTTCGCGCGAACTTTGAGTATAAAACTTTTGATTTGCAATAATTTAATCATTTGCACATATTTTATTATTTTTGCCTATCTTTATCTAAGCACCGAATCTTTATGCTACATAAAAAAGTAAAATTTGTACTAGTTTCCCGTTTTCTAATACCGCGATAGGACACTTGGCATTCCATGGCTAATAGTCGCTCGAAACACATCACAATCGGAATATACTTAGTGAAAACACTACATACTGAATTTCACTGTTGCATGTGTAAAAGCTGTCATGGCATCAACAAGGGTCAGTATATTTTCGTCTGTCGTTAGTTCCAGTGTCGTATCGCTATTTCGCAGAACTTGAAATAGATTTATTTTCTTTACCAATGACATAGTTTAATATTATTTATAACATTTCATAAGATATATTTCGTAAACATATATTTATAACAGTACTTAGCCTAAGAAATAAAACTATCCAGTTAATTTATTCTTATCGCTAGACTTTTTAGTTTTTTTCAACCTACATTTAGACTATAAACTTGGTAGTATAAAAGTAGATAAAAGTGGTATCCCTTGTCTGCCATTTACCCACATTTCGATCTTGGACATTAAGACTGAAAAAGGCTGTATAAAGTTTGTCAGACTTCTTTCTTTCTACCAAAGCACTTTCTAAGTTAATCTATTTCTTTCACTGTATTTATATTAAGTTGGATCTTTTCCGTTTCGAAATATTTAACTTGTACCTATATGAATAACTAGATAGAATACACACTACAAAATGAGAAGTCCACATGTAATCACTAGATATTATAAAATAAAGTCCTCTGCAACGTCTGTCCGTTTGTTCGCGACAAATTCAAAAAGTACTCAAAGGATTTTCATGCGGTTTTCACCAGTATATAAAGTGATTAATGAGGAAGGTTTTGGTATATAATTTGTCAAGGTTTTTTTTATTATCAGGGCGGGACAACGTACGCCGTGCCCACTAGTAAATTATATGAAAGGATCTATTTTTATTCATAATTCTAATTTATTAATTATTTTGTGATTCTGTTGTAACTAATGATCCTAATATAATATAAATTATTATCATCATCATTATTATTATTACATAGTATAAAACAAAGTCCTCTTCTACTGCGTCTGTCGGTCTGTCTGTTCGCGATAAACTCAAAAACTCCTGAACGGATATTTATACTGTTTTCACCAGTGGATAAAGGTATTCATGAGGAACGTTATGGTCTATAACTTGTCAAGGATTTTTTTTATAATCTTGTCCGCTAGTTAAACATAAAATTTATCTAATTATCTAGTTAAATTACTTATTATTATCGGTATACACAGACGGTTATAATAGAGCACGTTTAGAAAAGGCATGGTATAAATAATTTCTAATACAAAATTAACATGTATACACATATTAAGCCAACATAGGGCGTCATTACGATTTTAAACGCCGAGTATGATTCTTTTTTATACCACTCTAAACTTAGAGAGAAAAGGGGGGCTGGCTGACAAATGCAACTTTCGAAACACGTCTATAGTTGCTCGGTGAGGCATTTTCAACTTAAAAGTGGTAGGTCGCCAGACGAGCTTGGACATTCCCTATAGCCCTATTACCATGAAAAAAAACAATCGATTTTAATTGCTTGATGATGATTCTACATTTATCTAGTTAAATTACTTATTATTATCGGTTTACACAGACAGTTATAATAGAGCACGTTTAGAAAAGGCATGGTATAAATAATTTCTAATACAAAATTAACATGTATACACATATTAAGCCAACATAGGGCGTCATTACGATTTTAAACGCCGAGTATGATTCTTTTTTATACCACTCTAAACTTAGAGAGAAAAGGGGGGCTGGCTGACAAATGCAACTTTCGGAACACGTCTATAGTTGCTCGGTGAGACATTTTCAAACTTAAATGTGGTAGGTAGCCAGACGAGCTTCGAAATTCACTATAGCCTAAATCGAAAAATTCGAAATCCACTATATACTATGAAAACAACAAACGATTTTAATTAGTTGATGATGATTCTACAAGATCATATATTTCTCGAATTTTAGCTTCCACTAAATAGTTTCCTCCGCTATCCACCATTAAAAATACGAATATTATGCAGTATTATTCTGTCTCGATACTGGAGTTATAAGATGATATACAATACAACCAATATCGACATGTCTGGAGTCTTAAACTGAAAAATGAAATAAGCGATGACGAATAATCCTTATATAGATAACCTTCACAACTTAGTCGCTAAATATTATTGCCTCGACAAAAATAAGTAACATATTCCGAAACATACTCCCATGTACACAATAAAGGAAACCAGATAAAGAGTATGAAGATTTCGTAAGGTTATCAGGCCGTGGTTCTCAAAGGTTAGTGTCGATTTTTTTTTAATTTCTATAAAGAGGCCTTTAAGTACAAGATTTAACAAAATCTAATTACGCTAAAAATAAAACTGTATTTAAAAATGTAAAATTAGATACAACAATATCGACGAATACGTGTGATTTTATATACTTTTGAAAATAACCAGCCATCGCGTCACCGAGCTCTAATGATTCGATAACACACGTGTAATGTCCTTAATTGCATTAATCTTATAATTAAAGTCCTTTTCATTCAAATTAATTAAAATAGCTTATATGACATTCTAAAAGGCATATAATACCATTATACCTTTACGCCATTTATATCACAATTCTTTTTTAAACTATACGTTTGCTAAATCTTCAAGTAAAACTCGGTAAGATTGGGAACCAATGCCCTAGATTTCTATGTCAAACTCGCAAAAGAACGACGTGGATGACAAGTGGATTGTTTATGAAATAACTTCTTTTCCACAATAAAATTATTACTCCTGCTATTTAAACTGTATTTAAAAATGTAAAATTAGATACAACAATATCGACGAATACGTGTGATTTTATATACTTTTGAAAATAACCAGCCATCGCGTCACCGACCTCTAATGATT
The DNA here is from genome assembly GCA_015888305.1 of Antheraea pernyi. NCBI lineage: Eukaryota > Metazoa > Arthropoda > Insecta > Lepidoptera > Saturniidae > Antheraea > Antheraea pernyi. The sequence continues at coordinate 135,247 of MU158877.1, read as the reverse complement.
CGATAACACACGTGAAATGTAATTACATTAATCTTATAATTAAGGTCCTTTTCATTCAAATTAATTAAAATAGCTTATATGACATTCTAAAAGGCATATAATACCATTATACCTTTACGCCATTTATATCACAATTCTTTTTTAAACTATACGTTTGCTAAATCTTCAAGTAAAACTCGGTAAGATTGGGAACCAATGCCCTAGATTTCTATGTCAAACTCGCAAAAGAACGACGTGGATGACAAGTGGATTGTTTATGAAATAACTTCTTTTCCACAATAAAATTATTACTCCTGCTATTTTAGACACGAACCGTACGTGACTTAAACGATAGCTAAATAAATCATTTTGTGAGTCTATAAGTATAAAATACATTTTACAGTATGTTTATTACCGACAATACTATTAGTTATTTTTAGATTTTGTTACAATTAAGGTAATTTTATCGTAATTTGTATTAACAAATCAAATTATCCTTATAAAATTAAGCATACATATACAATTAAATATAATTTACTAACATTAACATAATGAAACAATATGTTGCACATAGACGCAATTCCTTGTTTCATCCAAAATTAATTACCTAGAACAATACACTTTGGTAAAGCGGAAACGCTCGCTTATTGTATTTAAATGTCTAAGCGAACTACTAATATCTCGCATTAGGTTTAAGTTATTTAGGTTGCAAAACTATGGATGCAATAAACAGTAACAATTTTTCCGAAATTGTGGATATATATAAAAAGTATAACTATACCCTTACATTACTTTCTTTTTAGCATTTTATTTATTTCACACACCGACACACAGACAAAGAAATTACATTAAGATTGTTTGCGGAACAGGCGTGTTAAACTTTAGAAATATTAATTTTACATACTTGAATTAATTTTTGTGCTTATCATCATACCTTGATAACCCTATATTGTTTTGTTATACACGAGAATTATGTAGTTTGTTGAGTGAATGCTCGCAGGAGTGACCAATGAATAAATAAAAAGAATCTACACAACTACATTCCTCCCTAACGCACATATAGGAAATATATGATTGAATAAAAGTATATCAATTTGTTCATGTATTTGAGACACCAATAAGATTTAAACTATGACAATGCAATATTTCAAAACAAATATAAGTCAAGATAAACCCGATATCACTCTCACTACACGTTATAAAACAAAGTCCTACGCAGCGTCTGTCTGTCTGTACGTCTGTTCGCGATAAACTTAAAAACTACTGAACCGATTTTCATGCGGATTTCACCACTAGATAAGGTAATTTACGAGGAAGGTTTAGGTACATAATTTATCAAAGTTTTGTCTAAATTGATTGAAATATAACAATAATTGTTGGAAATGTCGGAAAAATTCAAGCCGCCTGGGAGTTTCTATCGAAAACGCTCCGTGTGAGATATAACAAAACAATCCATAGAGAGATATTCCACTTATATAGATCTACAAAAAAGTCTATGACGGCATATATCTATCTTTTAAGGATAACCCACTATACTCCTTATATCTTCTAAAAAAATAATGACGAAAGATTTTTAGCCGGATACAGTATTAATACTTATCAACTTAAATTCGTTAGTTACATTAAGCATGTCATGCACATTCTTATCTTTATTTTTATATATATAATTATTCTGTCAGTGTGTACGTGACTAAAGTCCTCCTAAACGGTTACACCAATTTTGATGATTTTTTTCGTGTATGTTTCAGTGGATTCGAAAATGGTTTAGATTCACAATTGGACCCGGTAGGTAACGCTGCAGTCCGATTCTAAGATATTTTTATTGTCAAGGCGGGACAACGTCCACCGGACCCACTTTAGATATAAGTGTTTGTGACGTATTGCAAACTGTCAAGAATTATAAAGCGTTGAATAGATAGCAAGTAATGACTTTTTGCATGGGAGTAGAAACTACATATAACAGCCCTACACAAATGTACAGATAGTTTATAATATAAAACTTTCATTAGGAGTTTCTTGTCTAATGTAAGTGAACACTGAGGTTGTTATATACTGGGTTAAAGTTTCATATATGTTGCTGAAGGTAAATCCCACCCGGCACACTATTAGTATCTACATATTTAATGTACAGACAAATACTTACTTCTTAGTATCTTATGTGCTGATAATGAATTCTCATTTACCTATTATATTATGTAGTTCCAGAAATTATCTCTCAATATCGAAGTAACGTTATTTGTTACTAGTAATTGGGATAGACCTAGCATGATAAATATACAATATGAACTTATTTTGTGTATATAGTAATTTCATGTATATATATATATATATATATATATATTAACTTATTGGTTACACTTGTGCGAATATTATATGCTTAGTACAATTAACTCACAGTGACGCGCATTTCTTACCTACAAATGTATTTCATAGAATTTTTCTGTAATTCTAGATTTTCTTACAATTTTGCATTTCTTTAAATGCAATGAAAAAAGCGCGTGCGGAGCCGCGTGCAACCGCTAGTATATAATTATTAAAATTAATTAAAGTCATTCGAGTATAAATATTAACAAGTGTAACTTGTAAATTATTTCAATTCTTAAAAATATAGTTTATTCCTACATACCAACCGAGGCAGTGCACATGTATTTTTTGTCCAAAACGTAAAACTCAATCAAGCCCTCTTTTAGTTATAGCCAAACATATGAGTTCAAATAAGGAAAAGATATAAATTTAATTCTCGATCAGTGGTTTGATCGACAATAATTATTTATCACAACATTGAAAAAAAAAAAACAGTTACTCATTGATTAGTATACCTTGATGTATTTATTATAACTAGTGGGTGCCCTGTGGTCGACATTCGATCACAGTTCATTGATTTTTTAAAGTTTGAACTATATTTGGGTTCTTTTGTCAATAATCTATGATCAAAGGTTTTTAGCATGGCTACTCAGTTATACGCCACTTTTTTTTAAATAATATAAACATGAAAAAAGTCTATGTCTAAATGAAATAATAATTAGAAATTTGAAACAAAAAACAGGCGGTTACATAAGGTGGTAAAGCTTTCAAATTTTAATTAAATATAACTTTACGAAAATAACTCACTCAACTCAGTATACAATTCTCAATTAATTTTACACGACACCATGAGTGGTGGCATTTCTGAGTGATATTAAATTAAATGAGGTCTGTATATTATGAGGAATAGTTATATGCCCAGTAACATTGCTTTGAAAAGTAATGGATACACAATAGATTCAAATGATGAATCTAAAACAAAGATATTTTTAATACTATCAATAACTTTTGAAAATAATTCATTTTTGATCAAAATTCATCATCAACTGTACCAAATATAATTGCTATATCAGGTTAAACTGCATCATTGTAACCGCGGATATCTAAGCCATGGATTACTTTCATGAGGAAACAAGATTTGTTATTTTGAATTTACAATGAATTTTTTGGCTCTTTTTATTGAATCATCATTTAAAGTGAGTTCACCGTAAAAATACTAAATATTAAAATTGACATTGACTTTGGTAATATTGCTTTACTCTTATGATAACATAAAGCAAAATGGAAGCAGTCCTGTCACCTAAAAAAATTGACATTCAATAACACCAAAGAGAATAATAATAATTTCAGTGGTTCCATAAATGATGTATCAATTAATTATTAATGTATGTTATGAATTTACATATTTATATTATTATACAATTAACCTACAATTTGACCAGTTGATTTCAAAGGGCATGCAACGTCATTCATGTTACAGATATTGAAAAAGGTAATCGGAACGTAAGAATGAAATGACGGATGTCTTTGTCAAAATTGACATGTCCACATGACAAGTCCTACAAGTTTGTTTGGGTTAGATATGGAAAAATCTTTGTGCGCAAGAATGAGAATTCTGTCAGTTTCTTGATTAGAGATAAGCAATCGCTGGATAAAATAGTGTAGTTTATTTGATACTATATGTATAAATATTGAGAGTCACATGAATTCATAACTTAATTAAAAATGGCTAATCTATCTATCTTTTATCAGAATGTTAGAGGGTTGAAGACAAAGTCTTTTGAAATCTATACGTCCATCTTAAATTCCGATTATGATATAATATGTCTAGTAGAGACTTGGTTGGACGATTCATTGTTTTCTTCAGAATATTTTGATCAAAGGTATACTGTTATTCGTAGGGATCGCTGTGATAACTTTAAGAAACTCTATTGTAAGGCTCATGGCGGCGGAATATTAATAGGAGTAAAAAACAGTTTTACATTTGTTAACAAGCTTGATTGGCAAACTTCTATTGAAGATATGTGGATACGTGTAAAAATCGGGAATACTTGTCTGAATGTATGTCTGGCCTATCTACCATCCTATATTCCTTGTGATACTTTTAAACATTTTCTCACGAAGTTAGAAGAAATTTGTCTAGGTAATGTAAATGATAAAACACTAATTATAGGCGACTTTAATTTACCTCAAATTAATTGGAATTGTCTTGAGGATCCATTCGCTAGGATCTTGGAACCAAAATCATTGGCTTTAAGGGATTTTTTAGATATTTCTGGCTTTTTACAAGTTAATAAGATCCATAATCAGACTAATAATATTTTAGATCTCATTCTAGTTGATGAACACACCAAGATCACTGTTATGAAATCTATTCCGCTTAGTAGACTTGATACTTACCATCCACCTTTAGAGTTACTCCTATCACTGAATGAGACTAAAAACGATACCTTGGCTTGTAATGCTGAATGTTTGAAATACAATTTTTATAGGACTGACTATATCTCATGCATATCTGAATTGTTGTTGATTGATTGGAATGCATTTAATAATGTTAACTGTAATGAATTTTTGCATAGTTTTTATAATATTTTATGGAAAATTATTGATAAACATACTCCCAAAAAGAGGCTAAGAAAGAATAACTATCCTATATGGTTTTCCTTACCACTAATTAAAATGATTAAGGAAAAACACAAATATCGCATAAGATTCAAAAAATATAATAATCCACGTGATTATGATACGTTTAACGCCCTACGTATTAGATCAAAAAAACATATTGTATCTTGTTTCAAGTTATATATAGCTAGGATTGAAAAGGAACTTAAAACAAATATCAAATCATTTTGGCGATATACCAAGTCTAAAAAAACATGCAATGGCATTCCCGCTCAGGTATCATATGATGGGCAAATTGCTGAGGGTAAACAAATTGCAGACCTATTCGCTTTATACTTTTCCTCAGTATACAACAATAAGCAAGTTACCAACACATTTATCGCTTCTTATCCCCCGTCATATGATAGCCTCCCAGATATATACATTAATGTAAAAGATATAGAAGTCAGTCTTGAAACTTTGGATATAAACAAAGGCGCTGGACCAGATGGAATCCCACCAATATTTATACGGCTTTGTTCAAAAGTGTTAGTTAAACCTTTACATATAATCTATAATCAATCGCTCAAAGAAGGTGTATTCCCTGACTTGTGGAAAATTTCATATGTTGTCCCCATACATAAATCAGGTAATAAGAATAACGTCTCAAATTATAGACCAATATGTATTATATCACAATTTGCAAAAGTATTTGAAGGTATTCTGTACAAAACCGTGTACTCTCACCTACGTCCCTTGATAAACTTACGACAACACGGTTTCATGTCCAACCGCTCTACAACTTCTAATTTACTTATTTACACTAATTATATAACAGATATACTGGAGACCCGAGGTCAAGTTGACACTATCTACACCGATTTTGCCAAAGCATTCGATAGTGTAGATCATTCAATATTAATGGTCAAACTTAATCACGCTGGAATTCATGGCAATCTCTTAAGGTGGTTTGAAAGTTATTTATATAACCGGTCTCAGCTAGTTGCACTGGCAGGTTATGAATCTTCCCCTTTTATACCCACATCTGGTGTTCCCCAAGGATCTAAATTAGGACCCTTACTCTTTTTAATTTTTATAAATGATCTTTTAGACTCCCTGTATTGTAATTGCCTAGCCTATGCAGATGATATTAAAATATATAATCAGATAACAAAATTAAGTGACTGTGTTAAACTACAGGCTGATCTTAGCACACTTGAATCATGGTGTATCAAGAATAAAATGTCTCTTAATGTAAAGAAATGTCAATACATAACATTTACAAACAAATTAAAATATTTGGATTTCAGTTATCAACTTGGGGGCACTAGTCTAGAAAGAGTATCCGTTATTCGGGACTTAGGAATAACTTTTGACTCCGCTTTGTCTTTCCGGCAACATATATATAATATTGTATCGAGAGCTAACAGGGCACTAGGATTTATTATACGTGTATCACGACCATTTTGCAATAACTGGAGTATTATTGTGCTTTATAACACCTTAGTCCGAAGCATTCTCGAATATGGTTCTACGATATGGTCCCCTCACTATTCCACTCACACAGAACTCATCGAAGCCGTTCAGGCTCGGTTTGTTAGACATTTGAGTATAAGAAATGGCATTCGTATGTCTATTCCTGAGTACAATGATAGACTAAAATATTTTAACATCGCTAGCTTAAAAATGAGACGAAATGTATCTGACTTATTAATCCTACACAAAATTATAAACGGTTCCATGGATGCATTTCTTATCAACCACTTCTACCTCAGACCTAATTGCCAAACATTGCGTAATCCACATATCTTTGCCATTCCAACTGCGACCATTAACACCGTATATAACAGTCCATTAATACGTATGGCTAGATTGTATAATGACGTATCTCGAACAAATAACAACATCGACATATTTTGTGATGCATTTGGATCATTCAAGCGGCATTTGATTAAAAACATAACCTAATTGTGTACTTATAAAAAAAAAAAAACTGTTATTCTATCTATATAGTTACTAATTATAATGAGTTTATTTTGTCATCTATTAATGTCATGCATGCCTGTGACTGTAATTATTACACTGTAATTTTATTTTGTAATTTACCACATGTAATTTTATCTATGTGTAATATTTATGTTGGTGTGCTAAATACATAAAATAAAATAAAATGTGTGTATATGTTGTGTAAAATTCAAGCAGTAGTGTGAGTAATGTATATATTAATTAATTTAATATACTTGTTATGCATTTTATATTTAAAAAAATAGCTTTATGCACTTCTCCTCCATATAAACTTTAACTATGCCAAATTTCACGTTCATCCGTTCGCGCATTTCTTTCAAAAAGGGGTACAAAGTTTTGGCTTAACGTATTAATATATAGATGATGATACCATTATAAAATATAAACGTATTTGTACATTGGTCTAAGGAAAGAGGTAAGTCAAAACCCAAGTTACAGTTTAGTATTATGAGAAGTTTATATTAAGTGTACGATATGACAGTAATATTAATCATAAACGGAGAACTTGAAACAAGTTTGTAGCATCCCCTAAATTTGTGTGCCTGTGTATTTATGGAGCTTAATTTAGATCATTTAGAACGTCTTGGGTTATTAGTTAAATATTACTTGCATCTTTACCCTAATGTTGATATTATTAGTGAACTTAATATATAATGTCACATGTATATTATTGTGATCATTATTCACTGATTTCACATATTAAATTTAAGAATATTGTTATGATTTTTATTGAAATATTTTTTGCTAATGAAAGTGTTGTATTACGAGTATATCCATTTCTGTTATTCATATCCATTGTTACAAAATATGTTAGAGTCCATGCGGTCAGGGGTGCCAATAAACACTTCGTCGGTATTGTTACTATTTATTTGGGCAGAGCTTCGCCTTACAATATTTTGTACATAAAAAATGCGTTAATAACACCGACATTTTGCCTTTTATAGGCCGAACTTTGAAAGTCAAAGCAAATACTATTTATTTAAAATTCTGCAAAATAATTGAAGTAACGCAACAATAATAACGATCAAACTCATGTTATTTAAGTAATAATTCAATTCTGTATAATAATATTAATTCTTATTTATATCTTATTATATCTATAAAATAATATTAATTCATAATTATGTATATTTAATATGGTGGCGCTAGTGGTTGCGTCGCGTTGTAGTCTCGCATCTTGGACGTGACGTAGCGGCACCGGAAATGGGTGATAGCTGGATGAAACCACACCACTGTGGGGTCCGAAATTCGATAATATTGACTATTTCAATAAAAAAAGTATCAAATAAAACCCAATACAATACAAAATAGTACTTTGTCTCTTAGAATGTGTTACTATTTCGATTTCACAGAAAATATGGCATTTACATTTTTTTTTTATTGTAGCACTGCAAAATAAATGCACTATACCTGATGGTAAACACAGAACAATCCAAAAACAATGGCGACCATCGAGTGACACAATATCCATCGCTGGTCACCGCCGTCATGCCGGCCTGCGAGGAGCTGGATATGCACAGGCTGATCCCAAAACGCGACCCGCAGAAGCGAATCACTATGACGGGCTTTTTCGCCATGTACATGGTGGTTCCTACCCAGTCGGGCTGTAAGTCGGCCCCTCTTTCACTATTGCCTCGTTCGTTATTCAGCAGGGTGCACCACGCGCAGGTGAGGTTGGCTTGGATGTCTCAAGTCTTAGATGTTATTCGACACCCCTTACACCCCACATGGTCTAAGAAGGCAAACACGCTGAACCTAGAGGGGACTGGCTCACAAATGCTGCTGCCGGAAGACCCCGACATGTGCTTAGCGACAGATTTTCAACTGGAGGGTGGTAGCTAAACTAGGACTTAGGTAGGTGTTAGAGCCACGTTAAAGGTATTTCTGGTTTCAGCATGAATGGGTCGGCTCGTCCGGGGTAATACCACCCTCTCACAGAAAACCGACGTGAAGTAACAGTGCTTGCATTGTTGCGTTTCGTTCGATCAGTGAGGGCGCCGGATAACCAACTCCCCTACCTCTCCTGTCTTCCCCATACCCCCTTCTCCAAAATACAGGCTGGCAACGCACTTGCGACTCCTCTGGTGTTTCAAGTATCTATGGACGGTGGTGATCACAGAACATCAGGTGACCCACCTGTTCGCTTGCCTCGTATGATATAAAAAAGAAAAAGCTTAGGAAAATCTCTACCACTGTGTGTGGTCCATCACGATGTTATCCTTAACCGAAAGCTTCGACTTAGTTGCTAGGATTCGAACCTACGTCCATCGACGCGATATTCGAACACGCTACCAACGCCATCATCGCGTCTAAATATTAATATATTCTGAATATTAATATATTTAAACTAATCATAATCATTTTCTATATTTACGTTGGTCGATGTTATTCTTTTAATACTCAATTTGAACTCTTTCGGTGTTATTACAAAGAATACGTATTGAACCCTGGCATTAAAAAGGTCTCGTATTAAATGCACCGCGGTCGCTGAATGTTCACCATCTTGCTTTTGTGTCTCGCTTTGGTTACGTTAGGTTAGCCTTGCGTTACTGACCGTAGTTGAGGCTATGGTCCGGGACGAGGCAGTGTGGGGAGCTGTCGCCTCATTTTGTGACTCCATTATGTCGCAGAAAGAAGAGGCGGAACGAGCCAGAGAGAAGGATGCATACCTGCGATACGTCGCCGGGGTGCTAGGCGAGGAAGAAGGAGAGGTGGAAGTGCCTTCCACCAGAGGCCACCCTGAGGAAACCTCCCATGTAGGCCACGTAGGAATGGGGGGGAGAAGGTTAGGAAACCTCTGGCTTACCTACTTACCGCGTATGAGCGAGGAATGGGGGGGATGTTTAGGCTAGCGTAGGCTGGAGGGGACTTCAGGGTGACTGAGGCGGAGGAGGAGTAAACCTCGATAAAATTCAGTATGGGGGCGGCGGTGGAGGGGTTTTTAGTTAGTTTTTAGTCGATTAAAGTTGCCGAAATGCACCGGCAGCTGCGTCATAGCACGCAGGTACCTGACAGTCCATGATGGATTTTCTTTCCACGTTAAAAAAAAACGGTTAGACTTGCGAAAAAGGATAACGCGAACTTGCCTCGGGTGAGCGCGGTGCATTTATTACGAAAACTTTTTAAACCAAGTATTTAATACGTATTTAACTTTTTGGTAATAACACGGAAAATAAGTTTAAAAATAAGCTTATCACTAATAATAGGAATTCAAGACGGCATAAAATCTATCCGGTAATAATATTCAAAGTAGGAAATGTAAGGGGATATTTTCAATACACTATACATATACATCATTGCAAAGTTGTCAAAGTCCGAAGCCAGATTCATTTCAAATGTCGCCGCGAGGCGTAAAACGGAGTAGGCATTTCCATTGAAATTTCAATAAGGATATGGGTCTCCACATCGCATATCCGTCGCCACAAGTTTTTCCTGTATGAATACCTATTTTCCGAGGGGTCACGACCTCTATCCGTCAGTGATTGTGAAGGTAGAGCGAGATTTTACAGTTATTGAAGTGAATACTTCTTTAGGCGCGTTGAGTGGAATTTTTTGGCAGTAGACAAAATTTATAATTTCGCATCACGACATGCTAGTAAGCATAACCGATCGATCGTATTACTCTAGCGCGGCTTGCGTCGGACTAGCGATGCGTAGTGGAAGAGACTGTGTACATCTAATATTGATATTTTGTATTAAGATTTTGCAGCAGTTTTTATGTTTATATACAAAAGTATATATTAATATAAAAAGTATATAGTTATAATTCGAAGTGTCAATAGATGTGAAAGAAAGACTAATATTAATAATTCCAATTTACACATTATGATAATACGCTGTAGTCGTAAAATTCCACACAACACCTACCTATACTAAATTACAAAGAGGTAAAGTTTGTGGGTTTGTGACGTTGTGGGAGTAATATCTGGATCTAGTAAACCGATTTTGAAAATTATTTTACCAATAGAAACCCATGTTATTTGTGAGTATCATAGGCTATAATATTAACTCAAAAAATGAAAAGACTTTTTTGTGGAAGTCGGAGAAAAATCGGTCGAACGAAACGTTTCTTACGAACGATCTTAACGATGAGAGATATATGACTGAGATGAGAAAAGTTGCAGGGCTTGATAATGCCTACAAAAAAGCCAGCGACAGCATATGTCTAACTCTTATATTTAAGTCACAAAAAGTAGTGTTTTAAGCACGAATGGGTACGGTTCGTCCTTGGTAGTACCACCCTCTTGCAGAAAACCGACGTGAAGTAACAGTGTTTACATTGTTGCGTTTCGTTCCGTCAGTGAGAGCGCCGAATAACCCACCTCCCCTCGCCCTCTCCCCTTCCCCACTCCCTCTCCGCAAAATACAGGTTGACAACACACTTGTGAGTCTTCTGGTGCTGCAAATATCTATGGACGGTGCTGATCACTTAACATCAGGTGACGAACTTGTTCGTTTGCCTCCTATGATATAAAAATAATGCTTACTGCCCAACGAAGTGGGCACGGGTCAGCTAATAGTTTATAAATGTCTATATACTACATGACAATATTATTTTCTATAATCAAATTTCTTTTCTCGAAGGCCTTGTACAATTCTAGTAAACGATATTTAAACTTGGGTACGTTATGCTTAACATTGAAACGTTGTTAAAATCTAATATGTTAGAATTAAATAAAATTTCCGCCTTGCACTCAGACGGGACTCGACCACAACGCGGGACGTGGATAAAATGACATCTGCTACACCCGTGCGTACAATACAATTCTTCGTTTTTCAATTATTTTCATAGGATATTTTCTGTATATTATTTGCACGAGATGACGGGTCACGTATTTATTTACCGACTCCCGGAAAAAGTGTTCAAATATTTGACTTCGAGAGTTGAAGATTGTTTTACTGGCAGAGAGAAATAAATTTTGCTTTTACTCGATCTTCACAACTTTATTGTTTAATGTAGACTATAAATATTGGATTTTAACTTAAATAAGACAATTAATTAGAAAGGATCTTTCACAATAAATAAATACATGTAACTTGTGTTTATATCTTATTTGATTTGTACAATGATAAGGATGTGAAAACTTCTTTAGGTGTGTGAGAGTTCCCAAAAATCTGCCACTATTGTTTATTCATACAGTAATATATGGAAATAAAACAATGTGTGTGTTGTTATATGAATAGGAATTATTTATTCGTGAATTACAATTGGGTATGGCCAAACGGAAAACGATCTTGACACCGCGATGTAGAATAAGCCATAATAAATGACAGCGACATCTAGTATCGGATAGCCGAAGCATTGTAATTACATCTTGTTAGAAAATAAATTTATATAACATTAAACATACCGCCCGCCATGGACAGAATGTCCATTCACAGGTGTAAAATACAAAATTATGTTACTCCAAGCATACTAAACTAAACATTATACAAAATTATTAAATTATGTTTTTCCAATTAAACAAAATTAAAGACTACACAATTACATTAAATTCAAAGTAGTTATATGCACCTCTAGATATAATGGACTGTAGTTAACAAAAAAATAAACAAATTATATAAAACATTAAATTAACAATTTTTATTCGGCAATTGACAATACAATGAGTTTGGATACAGACCGTTTGATTATTGAACCTTTGCAACGTAAGGATACTACTCGTGTCACACCGTCAGAACCGGTGTGTTTGTCTGTAATTAAGCCATATAGCCACCGTGCTGGAGGCAAATTATCCTCTACCACTAAAACGACATCACCCACATCGAGTTCTGGCGTATGATGCGACCATTTGTGTCTTTGCTGAAGCTGATTGAGATATTCTTGTGACCATCTTCGCCAAAATTCTTGAGTCAAACGTTGCGTTAAATGCCACCTTTTGAGCGAGCTGATGTTTGCATTTTCGTAGCTATTTTCGGGTATGAGCAACAATGGCTCACCTATCAACAAATGGCCTGGTGTGAGTGGACAAGAATCTTCTGCGTGATTACTGATCTGACTAATAGGCCTCGAATTCAAGCACGCTTCTATTTGGGCTAGTACAGTAGTAATTTCTTCAAATGTGAGGGTATGTGTACCTATCACGCGTTTTAAGTGGTACTTCGTGGACTTCACTCCCGCCTCCCAAAGTCCTCCAAAGTTTGGAGAGTGAGGTGGGATGAAGTGCCATTTGGTACCATTCATAACCAACCAGTCAGTAATTTCCGCTGCTACAGATGATTTTGCTTGAGAGAACAGCGCCTTCAACTCTTTGTCAGCTCCAACAAAGGTTGTCCCGTTATCACTCCACAGCTCACCACAATTACCTCTACGATCTGTGAAACGTTTGAATGCTGCGATGAAAGCTTGTGCTGTCATGTCACTCACAACTTCAATGTGTATGGCACGTGAGACCATACAAATAAATAAGCAGATATAACCTTTAGTGGAGTGATAACCGCGACCCTTCGTTGTTCTAATGCTAATAGGTCCTGCGTAATCAACACCGCTTTGGTAGAAGGGACGCCCAGCGTTCAATCTGACTGACGGTAGCTGACCCATTAATGGAGGTTTGATTCGTCGAGAATTACGAAGACAAGTCACACATTTACGAAAATATTTTCGAACGGCACTTTTAGCATCTATGATCCAATATTTGGATCTCAAGTAATTAAGCATTAATTGGGGTCCTCCGTGCAATGTGCGTTCGTGAGCATCAGCGATTAACAATGTTGTGAAGTGTGATCGTTGAGGAATAATCATTGGGTGCTTCATGTCTTCAAGGATATTTGCCCTGTGTAATCTACCGCCCACTCTCAAGATCTGATTTTCGTCAAGATAAGGACTAAGTGAGGTAAGTTTTCCTTTCTTATTTAATTTTTCTTTAATTTTCAGGCTATTCATTTCATCTTCAAAATGTTGATGTTGACACATCTTTATGCAGGTAAGTATTGCTTTATTTATTTCTGTATTAGTTAGGTTAACTGTAGGGTTCAAGTCTTTTGGTTTTAAGAATCTTTTACAGTACGCAATAACTCTAATCATCCTTCTTAATGACGAAAATCTAGACATTATATCATCTTTAGACTGATCTATTACTGCATAACAATTAACTTTTGTCTTTCTTTCTTCTAAATTAGTTTCGTTCTTTATGTCTTTGCCGTAATCTATGGTATCATTTTTTAACCATGTGGGGCCATTTTTCCACAGATTAAGCTGCAAATGTTCTGCGGGTTCGATGCCTCTAGATGCGCAATCTGCAGGATTGTCCTTGGATTGCACATGCGACCATTGAGAGTTATCCATGACGGTGAGTATTTCCGAAACCCTATTTCCAACAAAAGTCTTCCACCTGCTGGGGTGGCTACTCAGCCATGCAAGCACGACTGTAGAATCAGTCCACGCGTGTATATGTTCCTTGGGAACATTCAAGGTGTCCGCAACCTCATAAACCAACCGTGCGAGGAGAACCGCGCTGCACAATTCCAGACGCGGAACTGATATTTGTTTGACCGGAGCAACCTTAGTCTTTGATGTCACGAGACTGATTTGAATATGACCGTTGCTGTCAATAGACCGTGTATAGATAACTGCGGCGTAAGCGATGGTTGACGCATCACAAAACCCATGCAATTCAAGACTTCTATCAGACTCCCGAGTTTGTATCCATCTAGGAAGAGTGAAATTTGTAACTTTATGAAGATTGTTTCGAAATTTGATCCAATCCATTAATAGAGAAGAAGGCAACTCGTCGTCCCAACCGATTCCTGATAACCATAGACGTTGGATGAATACTTTAGCGGTGGTAATCACCGGAGCTATCCAACCGAGAGGATCGTATAAACGAGCGATGTCGGATATCACTCGTCGCTTAGTCACTGGAGTTTCCAACTGTAAAAGTTTAACAGAATATTGAAACTCATCTAAGTTTCTATTCCAAGTTAACCCTAATATTTTTGTAACTGTATCAGTATTAAACTCTACGATTTCTTCTATTTGTGAGATGCTAGTACTCTTTATTTTATTCAAAAGTTCATCGCTGTTACTTGACCACTTCTGCAATTGAAAACCTCCGCGACCAAGCAGTTCATTCATTTGATGGTATATTTTTTCGCCTTCATTAACTGATTGGCAACCGGTCATCAGATCATCGACGTAAAAATCCGTTAATACGCGGTTTGACACGAGTGGAAAATCATTTCCCTCGTCGTAGGCTACTTGTTGGAGAGAACGTACCGCCAAGTAAGGAGCTGAGGATGTGCCGAATGTGACGCGCAACAATCGGTAATGTTGTAACTCGGAATCTGGATCATTTCGCCATAGAATCCGCTGATAATCTACGTCTTCCTCAGATACCTTGACCTGTCGGTACATTTTGATAATGTCCGCGGAAAGGCAAATAGGATGGCAGCGCCACCTCATGATAATCTGACGCAAGTCTGGTTGCAAATTAGGGCCAACCATTAAGTCATCATTTAATGAAACACCGTTGCATGCTGAACAAGATGCGTCAAAAACAACTCTAACTTTGGTTGTACTCTTATCAGTACGCACCACTGGATGATGCGGTAAATATACGACATCAGTGTTTTCTAACTCTGCTTGTGGAACTAATTCAAGGTGACCTAACTGAATATATTCATTAATTACAGCCGAATACTGCAATTTGAGTGCAGGGGATTTTAGCAGTCTTCGTTCCAGCATGAGAAACCGTTTCCGAGATACCGCTTCAGTATCACCGTACTTGCATTTTGGATCACCGGACTTAAACGGTAACTTGACAACGTAGCGACCAGTTTCATCTCTTTTGAAGGTATTGCAGTAGAAATGTTCACACTTCTGTTCCTCTTCAGTTAACAATTTTCGGACTGAAGTTGAATCAGACTCCAATTCCCAAAACCTTTTTAAGAGATCGTTGACTTCTAACGGTTCTAACGGTTCTTCTAACGGTCTAACTGTCGCATTACAGACTACTGGAATGGATGGTGGATTGATTTCTCCTGATAAGATCCACCCTAACGTGGTCTTCTGGGCCACGAGCGTACCTGGTGAAATCTTGACTAAACCATCCAACATGATAGCACCGACTATTCGAGTGCTCAACAACAAATCTATTTTACCTGGTAAGTGATAAGTTGGATTTCTTATTTGTAGAAAGTGAATATTTAAGTTATTTGTTACTTACAGGAGCGACCCACCTCTAATAAAATTTACTTTTGTTATAAGCATAGTGATCTCAGAGATTAAGGGACTGAAAGGTTTAATGTAGATGTAAATTTATTGTTTCATTTATTTGATTGGCATTTATATTGGCTTCAACTATATTCCTAAGATTTAAGGATAAACCAATAACTTCAGTATAAAAGCTTATATTTTTATCCAATTGCTAAATTTCTTTAAAGAGGTAAAATTTGTTAATTTTATTATAGAACTAATCCCATTTTACTAAGGTTTTTCTTGTAATAAATTACTCCCTGACCTACACAAGCTGTTTTTATTAAACTAAAACCTAACGAAGTTGCCAGTTTTTGTATAGATTTATACATGCAAATTATTTTGTCAATTACTCCCAACAACAACTATAGATATTTTGCTTGGCAACCAATTTAGTACATTATTACTG
The DNA here is from genome assembly GCA_015888305.1 of Antheraea pernyi. Taxonomy (NCBI): domain Eukaryota; kingdom Metazoa; phylum Arthropoda; class Insecta; order Lepidoptera; family Saturniidae; genus Antheraea; species Antheraea pernyi. Next base: position 118,736 of record MU158877.1, on the reverse strand, counting down.
CCATTTCGTCATGTAGGTAATGATATTACAAATTTCTTGCTATCATTTCAATGAACTAACAAGATGGTGGCCATCTTGTTAGAACTTTCCAGGGAGTTTTTGTGGCAAGTCAGAATCCATGCTGGGTAGTATTATCTTCCATCTACCTCACTTGTGGATAATAATCAAAGTATTACGTAAAACACCACCGATATTACAAAATATAGAGCTAAATAACGCAATAAAATATAAAATCCACTACATGACATTCCAACATCCCACCAATAAGTTGTCAATAATATATATCAATAATATATAATAATAATATAATATATATTTACTATATTACTTATTATACTCTTTGATATATATATATAATAAATATAATAATAAGTAATACAGTCAAGCGAGATGTCATTAGTAATTGCCAATTTTGGGGTGTTGATAATTTCAATGTTCTAACTGTTAGAATCGAATCTAACAAGATGATGGCTCCTTTCTTAGAACTTTCCATGGAGTTTTTATGGCACATCAGAATTCATGCTCCGTTGTTTTATTTCCTATACACTTCTCATATGCAAAATAGGGTACATTACATAAAGTACCAAGTCTGTAGGAAGTAGTCCGGTGACGGTATTATAACCTTGCTAGGTCAATAGAGTAGTCAGTTGGAGAAAAAAAACCTGTAGGAACTAGAAACCCGTTCGATTGAAAACTTGACAAGCAAATCTATTAATTCAACGATAGTTATATATATCCATAATCAAAACCTGTGATATCATCAGGATTGCTAGTTTATGCGAATATATATAAATTGCGGGGAATTATTGTAAACGACAAGGATATTTTATAATAGCGTACATCATAATAATTTGTTAGAAATATATGTTAAAAAAATGTACCCGATCGAGTTTCTTGCCGGTTCTTCTAGATGACTGGGTTGTTTTCTGAACCGGTGGTAGTCTGGCGTTCATAAGAGCCTTATTAGGGCCTAAACTGAATAAAGTATTTTTGATTTTGAGTTTGTGTTATGAAGCAATTTTTGTACTATATTTCAAACAATGGCGTTTTTCACACAAAGTTAAAAAAATAACAATAGATAGCAACCAATGTACAACATGCAGAGGGCTGTAGGATAAAAAAACTCCCCAAAAATACAAGCAGTATTTTTTCAACGTTAAGATCACGTTTAGTTTTACAGCTACTATATAGTCATAACACCCATGTAATTTTCATTATGAAATATAGTGTATTTTAATTGCAACCTTTATCTTAAAATAATTTTGCGAAATATTCCTGTGTAAATATATTTTTCCTGGCCATATTTTGGTATATTATCCTCATTTTTGGGGAATTTGGGCATTTGACCTTGGTAATGTTTCCTATAGAGATGCATCACCAGTCATAAAAACATCGATTCTGAAACCTTTTTTTTTATAAGAAAAATATCAATTGATAGAAAAAAAATGTGAAACAAATAAATGTTATGAAAATATTTATTATTTTATTTATGTCTCAAAATAGTAATTTGCCAACCTCGTGACCAGTAAGCGCAGTTTAATTAAAACACAGAGTGCTATCCGTAAAAAGGTAACATTAAAAGCAAAGATTAAAAGGAGGTCTCAAAGCACATTGATAAATAACTAGGAATGCAACATTTAATGTTTTCCAGTTAAAAATATCATCGATGTTTATGAACGATATAGCGGCCTTTTTTCGATGTTTTAGAAATATGACACAATGATAAATATGATCAAAATGTATATTTAAAACAAGTTAACTTATATTTTTTCACGAAATGGAATTCAATAACAATATTTTTGTATACCTTATGCCTAGTAACCGATTCCTTTCTTAGTTAATCATAGTTTTTAAAGTATGCCGCATATAAATACCATGAAACATTGTTTATAAATATAATATATGTTTTAATATTGATGTTTGTGAACGGTGTTTTACAACATTGCTGTATCATTTGTATCCATCTATTACATGTGAATGAGGAAACGAAACGGTAGAGAATACAAAAGATGGCGCTTCGCATCATATAACATCATTCTTAAAACATCGTTCATACAAAGTGATGTTTTGTCAATGTTAGGAGTTTTAGCAAAAATGTTTAAGCATCATGTTTATGATTGATACATTGAAGTTTATTAAACATCGATATATCGTTGGCATCCCTAGTTGGTTATGACATTACGCTTGTAGGGTTATTGTTTTGTAAAACGAGTATACAAATTTTGTTGGTAACAATTAACTAGTCCTGTGTTCATTAGGTTTAGAAGGTTACGTGTGTAGTAAGAGTTTCAAACACTTGATTATTCGTAGTGATTTTTGAATAAAAATGGTAAGTTTCCATTATAGGTTAAAAAGTAATGTTCCGTTGCTTTGAAAATCATTGTAGTGGTTCTTTCAAGTTTTTAAGTGTTGGCGTAATTTAGAGATTTATGATTTACAACACAACAGATATATTTGGGGTTATATATGTAAAAAAAATCTATATTATGCTCTTTAAAACTTTGTAATGATTGAAAGGATAGAAGTGAAATGTTTTCGTTAGTATTTTTATTGAAGCTATATTTCTTCCGGGGCCTTAAAAGAAATTGTTTAGGTTAAATTTTTCGACCGAATTGAAAATTATATGTGCTGATTTAACACATCATGAATTTAGTTTTAGCTTAAAACTAAGTTTAGTTTTAGTCAATCTTTTTGGCGATCTGTAAATAGCCTCAAGTTGGGGCTTGAGTGTAATATAGTTGAGAATTTAATACAAAATAAAATATATTATAAGAATTTAAAAGGTTCACATATTTTTAAGTTGTCTGGGCGTTATATATGGTGAGTAATGTGCGTACATTTGTGTAGCACAGTATGAAGTAGGACTGTTGATAAAATATCGATATATCGAAATATCGATATTTTTATTTTAAAATATCGATATTTTTTAGTGATATTTTTTTGGGCGATATATCGATATTTCGATATTAAAATTTGGATATCGGTGGTCGATATTATTTATTATATACATCATCATCTTCTTACCGCTATCCCACCTAAGTTGAGTCGATACAATATGTTTTCCTTTTCCACTCTCCTGTGTCAGATATAATCTCAAAATTCACACCTTTTATACCCATGTTACTTTTCACACACTGTATCCATACCTTTTTCGGTCTCCTATACTCTTATATATCTCCACCTTCATACTTAACTATTCTTTAACAGTGGCAATTTCGAGGTATTCATGTACTTCTGTATTCCGTGTGTACCATGGTGCATTGCATATTGTCTTCAATACTTTATTTTGGTACCGTTGAAGTATTTCTATATTAGAGTGACTTGCAGATTCCCAGAGTTGTATACCATATGTCCAGATCGGTTTTATGATACATTTGTACACTAGTAGCTTATTTTCTAAACTTAGTGTTGACTGTCTACCTAATAACCAGTACATATCTCTAAGCTTTTTATTTGCCTGTTCTTTTTTAGCCAATATATGATCTCGCCAGGTGAGTCTCCTGTCCAAGTGCATGCCTAGATACTTGGCTGTTGTTTGCTGTGATAGGATAGTTCCGTCCAGTACCACTGATGGACAGTCTCCTCTCCTTAGCGTAAATGTTATATGTACCGATTTTGCTGGGCTTGCTTTTATTCTCCACTTTTTAAGCCATAATCCAATATTGTTCAGACATACTTGCAGTTTTGTGGATGCTATGTTCAGCCTATAAAAATAGATTGGAACACCACAGAAATCAGCTGGCCACAAAATTGACAATTACAAATGATATTCTATAACGACTTAAAAGGATGCGACTAGCTTTAATCTGACCACCTGACCACTCTATGTAGTGTATGAAATAATTGACGACGCATCACTGGATGTGTACTCACATAAACAATAACTTCGACAACAAAACTGATAAAAGCTATAGGGCTGATTGCAGATATAAAAAAAAAACTTAACTATTCCAGTTATAAGTCTTTCATCTCTGTTTATAACTTGCCCGTATCATGCTAACCTATTATTTCTATACTTCTCTGTCACTGATGATGTTTTCAAACTTTATCTGATACATTTTTATTTTATCAATTCTAGTTACACCACACATATTAACAATCGCATCTCTGCCGCGTACAGTTTTTCCTCATCCGTTTCTTTCATAACCCAGCATTCAGATGCAAGCAGTAGACTATGACTTATAATAGTTTTATACACCTTCCCCATGAGTTTCAAGTGCATTCGTGGAACGCAAGATACCCTAAACACCTTTCGCCATTTCGTGCATCCTGTATTTATCCTATTCCTTCCGTTATTGTCTATGCTGCCGTCGTTTTGGATCAATAAACCGAGGTACCGGAGTTTGGAGCAGGCTGGTTATAGTAATCTTAGTAGTGAAACAGCTGAACATATAAAGTAACGAGTATATAAAAAAAACCCTTACTGAAAAATATTCAACATCAGCAAGTAAGAGATCCACTGCAGGGCCAGAGGCCTCTTCCTGAAGGAAGGTATGGGCGTAATCACCAAGCCAGCCCACGGCGTAATGGCGATTTCAAACTAAGTAATCCACAGTTGTATGTTTTCTCACATATAGTAGTACTATGAAAACATTTCTCAGTTTTAGGTTTCCTTACGATGTTTTCTTTCTCTGTCAACTGGTAGTGTTACCAATTGAAATTAGTAAATGTACGCGAATTCCGAAAAATTCGTTGTAGTCACGACGGGGTTCGAACCTGCAGACATCAAAATGATATTCCAACGGCCAAATCAGTAGAGC